>SJYX01022906.1:125675-149407 GCA_006410675.1 Oreotragus oreotragus
ACTCTTTTCTAATAAACCAATGTAGAGGATGGTATATTTTGGTTTAAAAGAAAACATAAATTTGACACATTCATTTGACACAGAAATAGTAGCAAGATAGGAAGGATTTAAGGTGACTATTTCCCCTCTATAGGAGAATCTATAATTACCTAAATGTTGAAGAATCACGGTGATTTACATGTGCTGGAAAACCTTACATGCAGTAAGCTGTAGTAACCAAGGAGACTGGAGTGGACTGTCTGATACAAAGGGCAGAGTGAAGGCAGGTAAGCACCCTAAACTGACACTGTCTTTGGAGCACGCATCTGAGGCTGACGCTCTTACATGCTCAGCTCTAAGGACCACAGTCATCTCTTCACCTGAAGGTATTTGGTCTAACATATCAGTTTGGGGGGGCTTCCCAGATGGTGCTAGTGGTAAAGAATCTGCCTGCAAAGCAGGAGATACAGGTTTGATCCTTGGGACAGGAATATCCCCTGGAGAAGGAAACTCCAACCCACTCCAGTATTCTTGGGTGGGAAATACCACGGGCAAAGAGCCTGGTAGGCTACAGTCAATGGGGACAGAGAGTCAGACATGACTGAGCACACACACAGTTTGTGGAGCAGAGCATGCAGTGTGCCTGGTTCATGAAACGGTTTTTCATAATTTGATAACTCTTGGCCAGCTCTGCACCGGATCCATTGTTATGGTAACACTCTCATTTTCTCTCTTAAGCTGAACATGTCTGAGTTCTACAACTTTCCCTTTTGTGTGTGATGAGTATGAAAACGGGATAATGGAAAAATGTGACACGTTTGTTCTAACAAAGCTTCCTAGCTAAGTAATTCATGACATAAAACAAGAAACTTGATTTTCCTGTTTATTCTGCTCACCCTCAGCCTGGTCTGATTCCAGAAGTCTCAGTGAGGCTGACTCTTGGTCCAGGCTGTTTAATCTACGGTCCAGGCCCTTTACTCAGTTCTGTGGCGAGGGTGTCGCTGGGGTTTTTATTGTGCTAATAAGAAGTTCTAGGTGGATAGGGACCACTTTCAGATTTTTTAACCAAATCAGAAGACATCTGCTTGTGGACTCAAAAAATTATGTTTCAGAACTGCTAAAGAACCCAATGACATCTTGAAATGTAAAGATAGGTATATGGGGTGAGGGGAAGAAAGATAATCTTAAAAAGAAAAACTACGGTGGAAAAACAGAAGTCAGAAGTTCACACTTCGGGGTTTTTTGCATCCTCCAGCTGTTTTCACTTGCTAACTCTCCAGTCTATTCATGGGTGCTCGTAGCTCACAGCCAGGGTGATTTACACTGTGCTGGTCACCCTGTCATCTCTGGTTCCACATCCCCCTTCCCAGTACAGCCAGAAAGGTGTCACTGGAAAAACTAAAACACTGCATGTGAAAGTCAAAAAGGAAAGCACTAAGTGGGACATCTAGCCTAGGGGACGGAAGGCCAAAGAAAAGGCAGGAAATAGTAATCAGACAGGTGCAAGGTGCCTGCAGTATCTGCTGACCTATGTTTTCAGCAAAGATTGAACTAAACTGAAGCCTGATGTTTCACCGATTGAAGGAACTTTAGAATTTATCTGGCTCAACATTCTTACTTTAAAGCCAAGACATTTATGGTAGAGACATAACCCTTAGAGGCTAAAAAGCTGAACTTGACAATCCCCATCTATTCCGCAAAGGAGATTGATGTACTGAGGGCATGGTCAAACTACCACTTTATAAATCTGTTTTCTATTATGCAAGGTGATTTCAGGTGGTACAAAGGCAGACATATATTTTACTAGTTGTGTATTTACTTCTCCCATCTATACTTTGAAAAAATAGAATCAGCATGGCAATTCAGTAATATATAATTTCCTGTAAGTGAAAATACAACAAATCCCATGATGTGCCACGCTCTTGGAAATGTGACCTAGAATTTGTCCTTGATCTTCACTGCACCATCACAGCCACCTCTTTAGAAGTGAAAAGGGCTGGAATGGAGGAAATTGAGCTCCTTTGAGAAGCCAACAATGAGGAAGATTTTCCTAATATCTGGGGTCTTCNTTTTTTGCATCCTCCAGCTGTTTTCACTTGCTAACTCTCCAGTCTATTCATGGGTGCTCGTAGCTCACAGCCAGGGTGATTTACACTGTGCTGGTCACCCTGTCATCTCTGGTTCCACATCCCCCTTCCCAGTACAGCCAGAAAGGTGTCACTGGAAAAACTAAAACACTGCATGTGAAAGTCAAAAAGGAAAGCACTAAGTGGGACATCTAGCCTAGGGGACGGAAGGCCAAAGAAAAGGCAGGAAATAGTAATCAGACAGGTGCAAGGTGCCTGCAGTATCTGCTGACCTATGTTTTCAGCAAAGATTGAACTAAACTGAAGCCTGATGTTTCACCGATTGAAGGAACTTTAGAATTTATCTGGCTCAACATTCTTACTTTAAAGCCAAGACATTTATGGTAGAGACATAACCCTTAGAGGCTAAAAAGCTGAACTTGACAATCCCCATCTATTCCGCAAAGGAGATTGATGTACTGAGGGCATGGTCAAACTACCACTTTATAAATCTGTTTTCTATTATGCAAGGTGATTTCAGGTGGTACAAAGGCAGACATATATTTTACTAGTTGTGTATTTACTTCTCCCATCTATATTTTGAAAAAATAGAATCAGCATGGCAATTCAGTAATATATAATTTCCTGTAAGTGAAAATACAACAAATCCCATGATGTGCCACGCTCTTGGAAATGTGACCTAGAATTTGTCCTTGATCTTCACTGCACCATCACAGCCACCTCTTTAGAAGTGAAAAGGGCTGGAATGGAGGAAATTGAGCTCCTTTGAGAAGCCAACAATGAGGAAGATTTTCCTAATATCTGGGGTCTTCATTTTAAGGGAAATTGGGTTACTCACTGAGGTCATAGGAACTCCTCTGGAAGTATCCCAGGAAATGATTAAATCAAGCCTTCCTTGAAACTATGAGACATTTGATGAACTTTGTCACATTTCCATCAGTAAATGTCTGTTATTACTGAGAAAATGTGAAACCCAATAGTACTGCCAATACAGTAACAATACATTTAATATCTCACATGTATCAAAGTATTAGTCATTCAGGCATGTCCAACTCTTTGCAACCCCACGACTGTAGCCTACCAGGATTGGCAGACAAATCAAGTATAAATTAAACCTCACATTGGATAATCCTAATTTCTCATTACAATTTACTGATTGGCTAGCAGTAAAACAAGAAAAGAATAAACAAACCATGAGAAAAATCTAAGTTTGGGAAAAATATTTTTATCACTATTATTTATATAAACTACACAGACTAACATTCCCCTTAAATCAATACAAGCATTAAATGTATTTCAACATTGAGCTTCAGCCTCTCTCTCTAGTTAAAATGAGTGAAGAGGAGGAACACCAGTGTTAGGTCTTGTTTCTTTTACCAAAGCTAAGCTTGACATAAATGCAGACTTCTGTGGCACTTATGAAGACGTGGTTCCATACGAAATCAGCTCCACTGACTGCTTCCTACCACTGAGCTTGAAAAGGAATCCAGCAGTAACTTTGGACCACACCTTTGTGTGTGTGTGTGTGTGTGTGTGTGTGTGTGTGTGTGTGTGTCTGTAGCCCAACAGGCTTGGCAGACAAATCAAACCTCACATTAGATAACCCTAATTTCTCATCATAATTTCATCATCTTATCTCATTGCAGTCTCAGACACAATGCTAAATTGTGTCTGATTCTTTGCAACCCCATGGACTGTAGCCCACCAGGCTCCTCTGTCCATGGTATTTCCCAGGCAAGAATACTAGAGTGGGTTGCCATTCTCTTCTCCAGGGGATCTTCCTGACCCAGGGATCAAATCTGGGCCTCCTGCATTACAGTGGATTCTTTCCTGTATGAACCACCAGGAAAGCAATATGTNCTAAATTGTGTCTGATTCTTTGCAACCCCATGGACTGTAGCCCACCAGGCTCCTCTGTCCATGGTATTTCCCAGGCAAGAATACTAGAGTGGGTTGCCATTCTCTTCTCCAGGGGATCTTCCTGACCCAGGGATCAAATCTGGGCCTCCTGCATTACAGTGGATTCTTTCCTGTATGAACCACCAGGAAAGCAATATGTCTGTATCCCATTCTCCAATGGATCTTCTTCAGTGCAATGGTGTCATTGTACCTGTGCTTCTTGCCCATGAATTTCACTCAATCACATTAAAATAATCAATACTATTTGGCTACTGATTTTCGTAAATGACTGTAGAACTTAGTTTTTCAGACCTGAGAGATTCATGATGGACTCAGCCTACTCTCAAAAGATGATCAGAATCCATAAGTCCCTGCTTAGTCACTTCTCAAGAACAGCAGTTGCCTTCTCAGATTTGTATCAAGTCTCCTGGCAGAGGATACACTGCAACGTTTTTTTAAAAAATTAGTTTTAGGCCACTAAATACAATTTATACCCAAGCTCTCAGGCCAATTACTCCTGGCAAAGTTTTCTGTTACCAAGATAATGTGTCAACTGTCTTCTAAAATAACAATACAATTGACCTGGCAAAATACACCTTGTATTTATAGAAAATATGTTTTCTTATTAATGGTTTAAATTTAACTGACTTTCCCACTACTCACTACTCCCTTCTTTATTAATGTGAGACACGGGACAATTTAGGAGCCTATAAAGTCAGTAAAGGGTTTTATGACTTTTGAAGAAGTAGCTCAGGGGCTACTTGTAAGATCAAACTTTCAGTAGAGTTAGCATAATAGATTCTTGAGTAATCAGTGAAAATTTTATAAGTGAAAAAAAAAAGATTTGACTTAACCTATAGCCACAAATTATATCTATACATAAATATATATAATATACTTATATATATGTTTATTATTAGGCAAAAGTCATCAGTAAAATTTTGTGATCATGCAAATTATAGAAAAAAATAGAGACATGGTTAAGCACGTACTTTTCTCATTTTCCTTTGTACAATAGTCTCTAATTTGCAACAGTAGTAATAAGTCAGGCTAATCAGTTTTCTTACCAAAATAATAAGCATTGATTGAACTGAAGAATTTTCTATTTATGACTCACTGTGCTTGCTTTTAAGCATTTTGAAAAGCAACATGTTTCTTGCAAAGTCATCATTTGATCCAGATGTTAAACGGATTCTCTAGGTTAGATCATCCAGCCATGTAATTGAAACTTGTTTTACTTTACAATTCAGCTCATCATATTTCTTTTCTACTATCTTTGGTTTCTTTAACTTGATGTCAGTTGACATTATTATGAACACTGACTTCAATTGTGTATATGAATTTTGTTTGTCAGGATCTCAACTCTACAAATTCTAAATACTGGAAAGTGAAATTGAAGTTGCTCAGTTGTGTCTGACTCTTTGCAACCCCATGGACTGTAGCCTACCAGGCTCCTCCATCCGTGGGATTTTCCAGGCAAGAGTACTGGAGTGGGTTGCCATTCTTTGATCCTATGGCCTCAAATGCCTACTCTGCACTGGGCTTCCCTGGTGGCTCAGATGGTAAAGAATCCGCCTGCAATGCAGGAGACCTGGGTTCAATCCCTGGGTTTGGAAGATCCCCTGGAGGAGGACAGGACTTGGCAACCCCCTCCAGTATTATTGACTGCAGAATCCTCATGGACAGAGGAGACTGGCAGGCTACAGTCCAGAGGGTTGCAAAGAGTCGGACACAACTGAGTGACTAAGCACAGGTGACTAAGTACTGGTGACTGGCAGATTTTATGTCCACTCCAGCCCTCTCTCTTGAAACACAGGTCTATATGCAATTGCCCACTTCACATGTCCACCTAGATATATATTAGGAATTACAAACTTAATATGACTAAAACTAATGACTGATCTTCACCATCCTGCCGAATATCTTCTCCCCCTCAGTTCATTGCAACTCCACTCTTCTAAAATCTTTGCCATCAGTAGCTTCATCTTTGAATTCTCTTTCCCTCATGACCCACATTCAAACCATAAGTAAATCCTATTCATTGCTGTTGTTCAGTTGCTAAGTCATGTCCAACTCTTTGCAACCTCATGGACTGCAGCACTCCAGGCCTCCATGTCCTTCACCATCTCTAGGAGTTTACTCAAACTCATGTCCATTGAGTCGGTGATGCCATCCAACCATCTCATCCTCTGCCGTCCCCTTATCCTCCTNTGCTAAGTCATGTCCAACTCTTTGCAACCTCATGGACTGCAGCACTCCAGGCCTCCATGTCCTTCACCATCTCTAGGAGTTTACTCAAACTCATGTCCATTGAGTCGGTGATGCCATCCAACCATCTCATCCTCTGCCGTCCCCTTATCCTCCTGCCTTCAATCTTTCCCAGCACCAAGATCTTTTCCAATGAGTCGGCTTTTTGCATCAGGTGGCCAAAGTATTTGAGTTCAGCTTCAGCATCAGTCCTTCCAATGAATATTCATTCTACCTTCATGATAGTTTCAGGATCTGGGAACTGTTCACCATGTATACTGCTGCCAAGCTAGTTCAAGTTTCCATTAGCTCTTGCATGGATTATTGGGATAGTCTCCTGCCTGGTTCTTTCTTTAATCCTTATGTCTTACAGTTTATTCTTACCATACAATAGCTAGATGGATCCTTTTATAAGTTAAGTCATTTTATGTTCTTCTCTGTCTCCAATGCTGTAATGGTTTTCCATATCATTCAAAGCAGTGAACAAAAACCCAATACAACATCCAGGGTTCTACGTGATCTCTCCCCAACCCCTGCCCTCAACAGCTCTGAGCTATGTCCTGCTACTCTCACTCCTGCTGAGATCCAGATATCTGAGTTGTGAAGAAGGAGAAGACTGAGGAATGAACCATGATCATAGGCAAAGTGTTTAGATTCTATGGAGGGCCTTTTTTTTTCCCCCAGTGAGTTTTCTGCATGGCTGATTTATGATGACAGGGAGAAGCTTGGTTATAAAAAGAAGCAGCACAACTCCTGGCCATAGCAACTGAGCAGTCAGTGCCTCCTCCCAGGACAAAGACTGTGTCTCTCATCTTTTGCACTATGTATACTAATGCAGCACCTAACACATAGCAAGAAGCTAAAACAGATGTGATTGTGCTAAATTGCTAGACAACACACAATCCTTTCAATAATTTTGGCAAATAGTCTTTTGGAAAACAGTATGTTAGTGGTATGCCATACCCAGCATCCATTACTTTCATGCTAGTTAGGGGTAGGTTCACCAATACCACAACCTCCCTAACAGCCTGGTAGTTCGAACATTTCCTTGTTAATAATCAGGACACTTAATGCCAAGTTACGTAAGTAGTTGAGAGACCTCATATCTAAGCTTCATTTTCAGGATTTCTGAATGAGAAATCTTCTCAACATAGCCCTTATTTGTGCAGAACATATCCTCCATGTCTTTGAGTTTTCAAGTAGTTTCTTGGTAAAACTTTCTAAACCAGAATATCTATATACTATCAGTGAAATTTCCCAGAATTTATTTCCCGTATCACACTGACCCCCCAAAGAACTCTTTTTCTACATGCTAAAAACATCATTTGCATGAAGAGCTGTTCCTTTAATTTCTGTGGCAAGAAATTATGCAGGCTTAATGACTAGAAACTTCTCCTGAGACATTTCGAACATCAAATTGAGAAACACATTTGGGAGTTTCAGCATGAAATTTCATATCAAATATGACCCAGCATCAAGTCACCTAAGAAATAATAGTAATGAAATAATATTTGGAAAGGTGATGCAGTTGTGAAATAGCATAAGCATTTATTCTTTTACCAGAATATAAAAAATCTCTTTATAAATGTTAACCTTCAGTAATGACTGGATGGTAATCATCAATGCAATATCTGTAATATTTCAACAGTTACAGAAAGTTCCAGTTTAAGTGTGACCTGAATGTAAAGATTTTATGATGACATATATTTAGGTCCTACTGACTGAAGGAACATATGTTTTATATTTCTCATTTTTCCCATTATTAATTTATTTTACCCCATGTGAAATAAATGAACATCAGAAATCAAAATTACTAATCTTAAATGGTATGGACCTAACAGAAGCAGAAGACATTAAGAAGAGGTGGCAAGAATACACAGAAGAACTGTATAGGCCTGGCATGCTGCGGTTCATGGGGTCACAAAGAGTTGGACATGACTGAGCGACTGAACTGAACTGAATTTTAACTTTTCAAAAAGTCCTCAAAGTAGCCAGTTTTTTCACAGTGGTATCCACAGTATCCCTTGTATGCATTATCCCCTCTGTTTCTAATACTTTTCCACCTTATTCACAGAATTCCTACTTCTTCAAGGATTTCTTCTCTTGTCAATCACTGTTCTACCTCCTCTGAGGAACTTCCCACTCACCACTGCAGCCATCACTAGGGAATCATTTTTGCATTCCCTTCTGGCCTCAACAGTGTTTCTCATATTTATTCCATCCAAACTTCCCAGGTGGTGCTAGTGGTAAAGAATCCACCTGCCAATGCAGGAGATGCAAGAGATGCAGGTTTGAAACCTGGATCAGGAAGATCTCCTGGAGAAGGAAATGGCAACTCACTCCAGTATTCTTGCCTGGGAAATCTCATGGACACAGGGGCCTGATGGGCTACAGTCCATGGGGTTGCAAAGAATCAGACACGACTGAGCAGAGAATCTTTCTTACTAGACTGTGATCATCTGGATGCCAGAGACCATTTTTTTTAATGTCTAAATTCTCAGTGCAAAACAGTTAAAGCGTTAGACAACGTTTGTCTAACAAGCAAACCTTCCCTTTTATAGACTCTATGCTCTGCGATCCTGAATCTGTAGTGACGTATCACTGTGACCTGAGCCACAGTCAGAATGGCTCTGCTGATGAGCAAGTGATGCTCAGTGTGCATTTTCCAGCATCTAGGTTGATGTTCCTGGCCAGAATTCACTTCATGTAGATTGAGGACAGCCTTATAGGAGAAGCTGCCCTATCAACTTCAGGAGCAAAGAGTACTGATCTTTCTTAAAAGTGGGATCACACTATCTGTTCTTGTGTGGATTATTTCTAGCAAAATCATATCCTCACTGAGACTTGCTGGACAGTGGAGAATAGAACCGGTCATCAGTAACCATTTCCCACCCACTTCTTGTGTAACAAAATTACCATAAACCGATTATTTTCAAATCGCTGCTGACCTCAAACCAAAGCAACAAGGTGACCGAAGCCTTGATCCACCACCATGCTCCTGGCACACAGAAACTCTAGACTGTTGATTTATATAAGCATTGACCCCCAAAGGGATAAACCAGTAAAAGGATGGCACTGACTTGAAAATCAGAGACAATGAGTTTAACTGGTACAGACACTAATTTCACTACTCTCAAGAACATTATTTCATCTCAACAAGTAAATATGCCAAGATGCTTTCTTGATTTGGTATTCCTGCTCCATCTGACATTGACATTGACATTGAAGTCGCTGAGTCATGTCAGACTCTTTGCGACCCCATGGCCTATAGCCTACCAGGCTCGTCCGTCCATGGAATTTTCCAGGCAAGAGTACTGGAGTGGGTTGCCATTTCCTTCTCCAGGAGATCTTCCCCATCCGGCNTGACATTGACATTGAAGTCGCTGAGTCATGTCAGACTCTTTGCGACCCCATGGCCTATAGCCTACCAGGCTCGTCCGTCCATGGAATTTTCCAGGCAAGAGTACTGGAGTGGGTTGCCATTTCCTTCTCCAGGAGATCTTCCCCATCCGGCGATTGAACCCAGGCCTCCCACATTGTCGGCAGATGCTTTACCATCTGAGCCACCAGGGATGCACTTTGCAAAGGCCAGCAAATACTTCAGCCCTGGGAGGGCACAGTGGTAGTGGCTTTAATAATCCCAGAGCAAGCTGATGAGGAGGAGACAAAGAGGTGTCTTTGGGTCAGGCTCCGAAACACAGGTTCATTTTGTTAGTGTGACTGATATGTTGAGATTCTATTAGAAACACTGAGAAGGGGGATACTGGATTTTTCAGGGGTCTTCACATGCTAATAATCATTCACCATTGACAGTTGAACAATTTAATGCATTGGAAGATAAGTCTGTATTTCAAATCCTCTACACTGTGGAACTTAGTGTTCCCAGCTTGTTCTATTTTTGCCGTTGGACCGTTTCATTTTGAAGACACACTTGGGGAGGATGACAGCATTAATTTAGCTAACAACACTCATTTTGTTTTCATTAGTTGTTTTTGTAGTTTCATATTTTGATGCTGAATCTGATAAATGTATAACACCCAGAGGGTGCCTCTGTTTGTATTAATAAGAGCATCTCATTCACACTTCATCAGTGATAGAACAGCTCGGCTTCACTGTCAAAGGAGCATGAATCAGAAACAGTTCATGAGAGGAGAGATGTTTATCATGCAGATGGAAACCACAGGGAGGGTGGGGTGAGGTGGGAAGTGCAAGGCACTGTGTAGAAAGAACAGACAGGGGTGCTCTAAACAGCTGACATGAGCAAGTCAATGAAACCAGCTAAACCTCAATAATTTCATCTGCAAAATGGGTATGGGTCAGTCATGCTATAAAAAAATTTATGATTCTATAACTATATACTGGGCTTCCCTTGTGGCTTATCTAGCAAAGAATCTGCCTGAAATGTGAGAGACCTGGGTTCGATCCCTGGGTTGGGAAGATCCCCTGGAGAAGGGAAAGGCTACCCACTCTATAACTATATACTTGCATACATTGAGTTTATAATGGTATAAACACTATTTAATTGAGCAATGATGACCCTTGTGATAACCTAACAGAAAACATTAAAAAGGAGAAATGCATGGTCCAAATAAATTTTGTAAGTCAATAAATTATAATAACCATTTATTGAATGCTTGTGTGACAGGCATTATGCTTTGTATTCAGGTTATATTATTTAATCACCACTATCAGACTGGATCGGAGAAGGCAATGGCAACCCACTCCAGTACTCTTGCCTGGCAAATCCCATGGATGGAGGAGCCTGGTAGGCTGCAGTCCATGGGGTCACTAGGAGTCGGACATGACTGAGTGACTTCACTTTCACTTTTCACTTTCATGCACTGGAGAAGGAAATGCAACCCACTCCAGTATTCTTGCCTGGAGAATCCCAGGACGGGGGAGCCTGGTGGGCTGCCCTCTCTGGGGTTGCACAGAGTCGGACACGACTGAAGCGACTTAGCAGCCGCAGCAGCAGTAGCATCAGACTGGATAGCATCACTGACTCAATGGACATGAGTTTGAGCAAATTGTGGGAGATGGTGAAGGACAGTGAAGCCTGGCATGCTGCAGTCCATGGGGTCTCAAAGAGTTGGACACAACTGAGCAACTAAACAACAACAACAAATCATATGGTTCTACGGGTATTTCAACCTTATTTTAAAAATTTAAAAGTCTAGCCTCAAAGGTTTTATGTAGCTTGCCCAGGCATATAGCTAGAACCCAAAGTCAAATCCAGAACTCTGTCTTCCAAGCCCAAGCATTTACCTGCATCTCCTCTGAGTTAAATTCCACAGCAGCTATATTTATAAAGTTTCATTTTTCAAGGGTACATTGCAATCACAACTGTCCATCACCATACCATGCAAATGACACACCATTTTGCCATCAGCGTGAATGGCCATCATGTAATTTGTTCCACGACACTATACCACACAATTGCCAGAATGGGGGAAGGGGGGAGGTAGCCTTAGAAATAAAGGCTTTGGGAAACATTCTAAGAAAGAAATAATACGTGCTTGAATTTATCATTTGTTTATGACTGTTGACTCAGAATGCCTTTGTCTGGGAAAGTATGTCTATCCTTTAATACCCTCAACACACTAGATGAAATCATGTTTACCTCACTAGACTTAATATTCCTGAAAATGAGGGCCCAAGCCTTATTTATCTTTAAATTCCCAGTAGGCAACCCGAGTTATATATAGAATAAATAATAAACATTGGCTATACACATAATTTAATGAAAAAGCATTTTCCCCAAACCAATTTATCCTGAAAATTCACCTTGATATTCCTTCCTTCATGTGTCTCTCAAAAAACAAACAAAAAAGTAAATGTTTAATTCCAGTTGCATAGGAAAGGGAAAGCAGCTAAGGCAGAAAAAGAAACTGAAATTTAAAATAAGGTTGAGCATCCATGCAAAAGACGAAACAGTGCTATCAGCCTGCAAACAAACCTTATTGAAAGCGAGGTAACCTGAAAACTATTTTTTTAATGCATATGTTCCTTATTTGATATAATTTACAGGAAAAAATTTAATAGTGTTTTCTACAAGATGACTTATAATGACTTCGAGTAATTCATCCAACTCTACCAAAAGAAATTTTGAAAAGTGGGCCACTGTTAAGATCCCAATGACTGATGGGGAACTGAGCCCATTAGCAGCTGAGTGAGCATGGCCTGAGAAGATACCAATGAACCCAGTAGGTCTTAAATTATGGTGTGAAGACTTAAAGGTGTGAAGAGAGGCCAGAAATAAGAGTTCTGCTGTCATGGTAGGATCTCTGTCTTTGGTTATCTTGGGGGCAGGTAGACTGTCTTGCTCTCCTCCCCATTCCCTTTTCTCATCAGTATCCTAGAATAATATCCCAGTAAAGTTAACATATATGGAAAATAAATCTATAGTTATCCCAGGTTAGATTTCTCATATATTTAGAGAACATGTCCACGTCAGTGGCCATGAGTCATAAATAAAATGACCATTGCTCCTTAACCATGCTCTTAAAATTATGTACGAAAATAGCTACTTTACTTAAATCCCTGCTGAGACCTTCTGTTGTCTTTGAACGATGATTCAGAAGGACTATTTGGTGTTTAAAATCTTCAATGCCTTCTTCTCTAGTCTTTTTTTGTTGTTGTCATTGTTTTGCATGGGAGAATAAAAAAGTCTAAGTCGTACTGCCAGGGACTCATATTTGCATAATTTTTTTTCAATGCAATTTAAAGGTGCCACCTTATGATGAAGAAAAAGAGAATGAAATCAGTCTTTGGCACGATGGGAATACTATTGTGTAATCAATAGTAATTTTGCATAAAAGTGTTTAATTTTAAGTGATTGTGATAACATTAAGTGGTACTATCTTTGTATTTCTCCTGCTTTCATTAAATTGCTCCTTTAGCTGTGTCACTAAACAGACAGAAGTATTGATAGGTATCTGAGCTTGTAAAAAAATCAACGAACAAAACTCGTTGTGGTTTTTTCCAGTTTCTCCCTGCCCTAGATCTCTCCTGTCTTTGCTGCCTTTCTCTGTGGCCCAGGAGACTGACCCCTGCCCTTGCATCGGTCAGGCTCCAGTTAATCTCTAGAGGGGCAGCCAATGGGAAGCACTCCTCATAGCAGATTAAAGGAGGAGAGGGGAGCAAGAAGGTTGGGAAAATGTTTCCCTCTCCCTCTATGCTCTGAGTGGCACCCCCAGCCCAACAACTGCAGGTCCTTCTCATTTTTCAAGCTCTCTCTGATTCCAGATACATCATTTGCTCCCCCATTTTCCTTTAGAACAGGGTGTGGCATCAACTTCCTGCTGTTGCTAGTCTCTGTGTCTAATACCCTTTCTGTTCCCTACCCAAGTAAATTACGTCCTGCATTAAACTCTCTTTTGTTGGAGTTTAATCTGTTTCCAACCAGGTCTTGACTGATCAAACTGTGAACTTGAAAGTGAAAGTGAAGTCGCTCAGTCGTGTCCGACTCTTTGCGACCTGCGGACTGTAGCCCACCAAGCTCCTCTGTCCATGGGATTCTCCAGGCAAGAATACTGGAGTGGGTTGCCATTTCTTTCTCCAGGGGATCTTCCCGACCCAGGGACTGAACCCAGGTCTCCCACATTGCAGGCAGACGCTTTAACCTCTGCACCACCAGGGAAGATCAACTTAAACTTTTCCCATTCCAATCCCTTCAGTTCAGTTCAGTTCAGTCGCTCAGTCGTGTCCTTTGCAACTCCATGAATCGCAGCATGCCAGGCCTCCCTGTCCATCACCAGCTCTGTAGAAATAGCTATGAAAATAACATCCCTTCTTTTTGTGTGATTGAGGCTGAAATGAAACAGTTCAACAGTAATGTAGCCAGAAGGGACCCTTAATATTGGTAATCAGGGAGCATACTGACGGTCGTGAATTTTGTACACTGGGGAACTGCATCTCCTTGCTCCCACTTTGGGGTCACTCTTCTTGCTAATGGGAATGGGACATCATCTGCCCTTTTACTGTAGTGAGAACAGAGAAGGACAGAGCAATACTCAAAAGTTAGAGAGCAGTGCCGGAGAGGTAATACCTTGATCTGATACAAAACGAAAACTCAGTAACACTGATCATGTCTTGATTGAAATGTTTTACATTTTCCATTTTAAAATTTAATTTTAATTTAAATTGTTAAAATACTGCATTTTAAAATTATTCATCTTGGTTACTGAGTTTCTTAGTACCCCCTTGTATTTTATACCCAAAGTGAGTGCCTCACTCACTTCCCCCTAGTCCACACCTTTTTAGAAATAGCATGAAAATGGAAAGTTGTTGCAAATTGAAGGACAGCCAAGGTCAGACTATAGTACTGTCATTAAAGATGCAAATTTGGAATTCAGACACACTTACGTGAATTTTCCCCTACCACTTACTAGTTATGATCTTGGACAAATTTCTTAAACTCCCCCAGCCTCAATTTCCTCATTGTAAGTTGAAGTTAATAATATAGGTCAACAAACCCTAATTTATACTGCAATATCCAAGGAGTTCTTAGAACCAAATGATCGTTCATATCTTTGGCACAAACTAATTTGCAGCAAATTCTGACTGAGCTGAAGTAAGGCAATTCATAGTCTGTATTTATCCTATACATAAAGCAAATTACCTATGGGGTACTGCCTTAGATCTCACTGGGGGTGATACAAGCTAATGTTAGACTCACCATTTAGCCTGTCTGAAATCTGAAATTTCTGAATTCAAAAACTTAGATGAGCCCAAGTGTTTCAGATAATGACTGTGAACCTGTAAGAGCTCTCTGTGAGGATTCAATGAGACGCCACATGAGAGGACATCAGAGTGGGCTGCCTGGTGACACTCGCTGGAAAACGAACTTTCCCAGAACCCTGGAAACTCAGAAGCAGAGATTCCATTTTAGGCCCAGACACAGCTTGCTGGAAGATGAGAACTTGCAGACACTGACCTGGGTTCTAGAAGCAAAAAAGTTATATAAATCCTTCCAGAAAGTGACGTAAACCCTGAATATTAAAGGGCAGTAACATGGCAAGAATGAAGATGTGTCTTCTTTGTGTGGCCAGTGCCCCAGGCAGCTATAAGCTCTTGTTAGATTTTGGGGGGAAGCCAAGGAACCCATGCTGGCATATGCTCTGTCTGCCCCTATCCGTGTGGCTACCTCCCTTCTGATTAGGTTTGCATCCTTGGCTAATTAAATTAGGAACTTCATCTAACTGTGCAGTAGTGCCGTATGTGCCTTGGGAGTGGGTCTCTTCCTATCCATTGTAACCTGGCTGAAGCCCTGCAGTGCTCAATAAACATGGTTTATTAATGTCATCTTAATCATGATTGTTTCCTAACTGGCAACAGGCATTTTTCAAAATTGAAGCTTTCTTAGAAATCAGTTGATTTACTGTATAATCTTTGAGCAATTGCAGATGCAGAGACTAAAATTTCACTGTAATTATGACTAAAAGCTTGATTGAAGAAAGTGAAAACGTCATCCCAGCCTGGGGAAGGATGGGAACTATATCAGCAGACCATGAATGATGAAGAGACACCTAGACTGGACTATAACAGAGACAATTCCTTTAATGGTAAATGACTAAAGATTTTATCAATTTCCAATAAGAATTAGAAATTAATTTCAAAGTCTGCAGTATATTCTTCAGAGTTCCTTATTTTCAATTATGCTTAAATTAACTGGTAAGAACAGTATAGAGTTTTTATTTCACAGGATGGGTTTATTCATTCTCTTTTTTTTTTTGCCTATCCATTGTCTTCATAATTTTAGATGATTAATCTGATTGAGGGCCCCATCTGCAACTTCAATCAGAATTAGCATGCTCAGATGGGCAACACAGATTAGTGACTCTCAATGGTAGCCTTGTATCAGGGAGGAGAATTGCTTAAAGATGACTCAATGCATGGATACAAACCCCCCTAGGACTTGCTGATGATGTTAATGAGGAGTCTGTGTTCTTAACAGAGTCATCTGACAAGAAGAACAATGGAGCACATCACTTGACTTACTGTCCCTCAGCTTTATTTATAAAATTAGGAAGTTGAACTAAAAGATATTTTCAATTTATTTTCTTTTTGTAGAACTCTTTCTTTGCATTATTTTTAATTGGGAAGCCCAAACATAACATAAAAATAGAGGCTTTCTGTTTGAAGTGGAAGTTGAGGTACACGTGACCCCTCTTAGCCCTAGAGTG
This sequence comes from Oreotragus oreotragus, assembly GCA_006410675.1. Classification (NCBI taxonomy): domain Eukaryota; kingdom Metazoa; phylum Chordata; class Mammalia; order Artiodactyla; family Bovidae; genus Oreotragus; species Oreotragus oreotragus. The sequence goes on from SJYX01022906.1 coordinate 142,072, forward strand.
TCCGCCTCCTCCTAGTATAAGGCTCCAAAAGGTCTTATGAGAATCAATGGGCTAGATGGTTCCTAAAAAAGAATGCTTTTTGCTCTAGCACTCTCTAAATCCACAAACCTATGAGATTCTAATAGTTACCATTTACTACATGTCTAATGTATAAGGCCTGTAGTAAGCATTTATACACCGTATCTTACTTAAGCTTTAGATAGACCTTTTTCAGGGAGAAATATCAATATGGTTGGATGGCATCACTGACTCAATGGACATGAATTTGAGCAAACTCTGGGAGATGGTGAAGGGCAGGGAAGCCTGGTGTGCTGCAATCCATGGAGTAGCAAAGAGTCAGACACGACTGAGCCATTGAACAAGAAAGACCTTGCAAGGTAAGGATGGCTTAACCCCTGAAACAGAGTAAGGAACAGAGGCTGTAGAGTGAAGTCACACAGCCAGTAAGTGCATCTCCAAGATTCAACTCTGATCAGCCGGTCCCCAAAGCCCATATGCAAACCAGCATGTCTATCAGGGAATCTGAAAGAGGGAAAACCAGCATGGTGAATAAATCACTGGAAAGAGTCTGCCTGAAATTCATCTTAAAAGAACCTGGTTTTTATCTTTCAATGTGTTAATATGGTATATCACATTGATTTGCAAATGTTGAAGAATCCTTGAATCCCAGTGACAGTTACTCAGTTTCACCAACTTACACCCTAGGAATTCAGATAGCAAATGACTAAGACACTTCTTAGGGGCAGTTACCCATCTCTCACAACTCTGGACCCTTTAAGGGAACAGATAAGGGCATAATATGGCTGTTCCTGCTGCCACTGGATAGCAGTTCTCAGACAAGAAAAATGGGAAAGTACTACTTCTTTGAACAAAACATTAGACAGTGAGTCTCTTTTACAGAAAGATGGTCCCAACTGGATTTGAAAAAGATGGCCCTTACTTCTATTTTCTCATTGAAATTCTTAACTATTAAGTACCTGCTTTGGTTATGCTTTGTGAGTATGCAAAAATCTGGAAGTCCAAGATGGTAATTTTATTTAGGGTTTTCTATCTACTACTTGGACAAATGACTTCTATACTAGTTCAGTTTGTTTGTTTGCTGGTTGATTGTGTTTAATGATTATCTTTAAAGAGCTCTTGGCAGATCTGCCCAGAAAATATTTGTAATGTCCAATGTAAATCCAAACATTGGAGAGATCAGAACATAAATACTAACAATTTTCAAGCAGTGGCCTGAGGTTTTACATAGTTTTATGTAGGTTTTAGAGAAGGGAATGGCAACCCATTCCAGATTTTAGGGCTTTAAGGCTATGGTTTTTCCTGTGGTTGTGTATGGATGTGAGAGTTGGACTGTGAAGAAAGCTGAGTGCCAAAGAATTGATGCTTTTGAACTGTGGTGTTGGAGAAGACTCTTGAGAGTCCCTTGGTCTGCAAGGAGATCCAACCAATCCATTCTGAAGGAGATCAGTCCTGGGATTTATTTGGAAGGAATGATGCTAAAGCTGAAACTCCAGTACTTTGGCCACCTCATGCGAAGAGTTGACTCATTGGAAAAGACTCTGATACTGGGAGGGATTGGGGGCAGGAGGAAAAGGGGACGACAGAGGATGAGATGGCTGGATGGCATCACCGACTCGATGGACGTGAGTCTGAGTGAACTCCAGGAGTTGGTGATGACAGGGAGGCCTGGCGTGCTGCAATTCATGGGGTCGCAAAGAGTCGGACATGACTGAGCGACTGAACTGAACTGAGGAGGCGCTAGTGGTAAAGAACCTGCCTGCAAATGCAGGACATGCGGGTTTGATCCCTGGGTCTAGAAGATCCTCTGGAGGAGGGCGTGGCAACCCACTCCAGTATTCTTGCCTGAAGAATCCCCATGGACAGAGAAGCCTGGCGGGCTATACAGTCCATAGGATCTCAAAGAGTCAGACACGACTGAAGCAACTTAGCATGCACACATGTAGGTTTAATGTAGTTTATGTAGGTTTTTCATGTAGAGGCCATTTGCTCCTCTCTATAATTCTTTAGGATGGTGGTCCAGATGCTATTATGTCATTCCTCTTCTGTGCAAGGAGAAACTATATCAAAAGGTTAAGAAACTTGCTCATAATCATGCAAGTGACAGCATGACTTGAACTCGGGTCTCTGATCTAGAGTCAGTATGCTGAGGTTATTTGCAATAACTTCCCCTAGCCATCAGAAAGTCTCCATTTCAGTCACTGTCATTTTTCTGTCATTAGCTCCTAGCTCTAACTAGATGGATATGGAGTGGATGCTCTGGAGGTCTGACTGACCCATTCTTTAAAGCTGCTCACTTGGCATTTCCAGGTGGTATCATTAGTGTTGTTAGTTCTAGAAATGCAGCCTTACTCTGGGGCATCCATCTATAGTTAGAGAAGTTCTAGGTCTGGTCTGTTTGACAGTGCACAAGGTGGGCTATGAACACCTAATCCTATTAGGCTCACTGTGTTTTACAGATGTGGGGGAGTGATGGAGAGGGAGAAAATAAATAGAAAAAAAAAACCCCACAGATTAGGCAGTGTATCTTATTTGTAATTTGCTGCTTTCTTTACTCCCCGGTCATCTCTTTTAACTGAACCAACAATCTATCTCTTTCTAAATGAGGTTATTTAGCCAGCATACCCAGTGATATTTGTGCCTCATATAATAAATCCTCTGTTCAGAATGATCCTAATAATGTAATTTTTTTCAGCTTCAGGGGAGGAAAATTAGACTTTTGTTAAAATAGGCATTTCTATAATTCGCTTTCAGTCATTTGACTGTCAGTAGCCACATATGTCTGAGTGAACTCTGGGAGTTGGTGATGGACAGGGAGGCCTGGTGTGCTGCGATTCATGGGGTCGCAAAGAGTCAGACACGNTTTTGTTAAAATAGGCATTTCTATAATTCGCTTTCAGTCATTTGACTGTCAGTAGCCACATATGTCTGAGTGAACTCTGGGAGTTGGTGATGGACAGGGAGGCCTGGTGTGCTGCGATTCATGGGGTCGCAAAGAGTCAGACACGACTGAGTGACTGAACTGAACTGAAATGAACCACATATGTGGGCTTCCCTGGTAGCTCAGCTGGTGAAGAATTTGCCTGCAATGCAGGAGACTCTGGTTTGATTCCTGGGCCAGGGAGATCCCGTGGAGGAGAATACTCCAGTATTCTTGCCTGGAGAATCCACACGGACAGAGAAGCTTGGTGGGCTACAGTCCATGGGGTCACAAAGAGTCGGACATGACTGAGCGACTAAGCACAGCCCAGCACACAGAACAGCCATATACGTACCTACATCAATTTTGGATCAGACCTTAGGTTGGATCATTGGGAAAGAATATCAGGATGATGAAATAATAGTACAAACATAACCACAGCTCAGGTGGTATAACACTTTCATCTCTCTCTCCTTAACTTTCCAAACCCAGTTTGTCTATCAACGAATAGCATTAATAGCATTATTAAAAGAGATTATTGGCCTCCTAACCATCCAAACCATGGCCCTTCTTCAGTTTTTACTATTTTTGAACTCTACATAGCATATGACTCTGGTAATCTTCTTAAAATGGTCTCCTTCTTTGAGTTTGGGCATATGAAGCTATTGCATTTTTTTCATGCTTCTCAAAGTCCAGAGTTTTTTGTTTTTTTGTTTTTTGTATGTTTTTTCTTCACTTGCTACTATTGTTAATTGTTTTTCCTTTTCTCTCTATTTACCATCTATCTCAGATGTCACATCTAGTTTCTAGCTCAAATATCATTATATGGAAGACTTCCAAATAATTATAAATTTCCTAGCCCAAAGAAATAAAACAATGGGAAAAAAGATAGTCAGTGAGTAATCCACACACTGCTAGTCACTCACTGGAAAGAGAATCTATGTGTTTCCTGGGAAAGGTATAGATTAGACTTAGAATTTATGAACTGTTCAAATTTTTATCCTTTGTTAAAGCTAATAGTGACTCCCTTCTGCTTTTGGAGTTTGGGCAGGTTTCTTGAATCCTCTTTACATAAAGTTTGCCTCTTTTTCTCCTTTCTGAAAACATAGGGACTTTTATTATCTGGATTTGATATCTACACTAGGCTTAGAGTTATGGGGTTTTGAATATTGACTCATTTCTTTCATGTCATGCTCCACAGTAGTAGACCATGCACAGAATAAGACTTAAGCAAGAAAAGCTTAAATATGAACTCATATAAAAAATGTTAAAATGAAACTGTTTATGGTTTATAAAAATATGGATATCCTTCCCAAACCTTTACTTGAATAAAGATCTTTTTAATATATAAATTGAAACATCTGTGGTAATTTTGAGGGAGAGAGTACTGAAAGGAAGATGGGTCCCTGAATCAAGTCACAGTTTCATACAGAGGTTTCACAACTTTCTAGTTCAACCTCAGTTTCCTTATTTCTGAAACAGAATTATTATAAATTCCTGTTATGGTTCTTGGGGGTACTAAATGAAATGATGTAAAATGCTTAGAACATTTTAATTCTTATAAACATTAGTTAATCTTATAATAGTGTCTCCATAGTAAAAGAGGAGGACCAGGAGACTAAAATAAATCTAAATGATATAAAAGAAATCAGACTGTGATTTAACTGAAATCAGGAAGCCAAGTCCAAAACAGATCAAGATATCCTGTACTGTACTCCTATTCAGTATTGATGACAAGTATAATTACGACTATTGTTTAAGTTTTCTTACTTGTGTAATGGGCTTCCCAGGTGGCGCGGTGGTAACGAACACCCCTGTCAATGTAGGAGAAGCAAGAGATGCAGGTCCAGTTCCTGAGTCAGGAAGATCCCCTGGAGAAGGAAATGGCAACCCATTCCAGTATTCGTGCCTGGGAAATCCCACGGAAAGAGGAGCCTGGTGGGCCACACTCCATGGGGATCACAAAGAGTCAGTCACAACTAAGCAACTGAGCACACATTTGTGTAATAAGGGAACGAGCTAAACAATATGGCAAAACGCAAAATGGTTAAAAGCTCTCACACATGCGACAAGAAAAGTTAAGAATTTAAAGGCTGCATGGGTGGTTTGTTGCTCTATGCAAGGCTGTCAAATAGGCTTTTGTATACTTGCTTACTTGCACTACCAGATTATTTGATCTTGGCTTTATGGAGTGTGATATTATTAGCCTATGAAATATTGAAAAGAATTTAAAGCCTGGATATGAGCACAGGATAGTTATGAGAACCTGACCAATGAATCTTATCAGGTTTAGATGCAGGAAGGTAGGGGTCAGGTGCTCTGTATCTGCCATCGGTGGTGGTTGGTGGGTATTAGATTGCATTTTCATAACTGTATAGGTAGGGTTTTTCTTCCCCCACAAGTCTCTCTGAAACAAACATGAATATAAATGCTTTGTGCCCCCTGCAAGTCTTAGTAGACTCAAATCTTCATGCAGTGAAAAGATGTTTCCCCTGCTTCAGAAATCAATCAATGCAAACAGCAGAGGGAACTTAAACTGCCTCATGTTGGTGTCAAGCTTAGAGAAAAGAAAAATGAAAACATTGATACCTTGCTCCATGAGGATGAATAGCAAAATCCTAGCAACTGACCTTTGACTGAGTAGTTATAGGAAACTGCTCTGTTTGCTCCCCTGAGCCAATTGAATCACAATGCTCTTTGTATCCTGGAAAAATATCAACTTCAGCTAGGAAAAAAAGAATAACTGAAGAGAATGTTTGAACAATGAATGGCTTCCTTTTAACCATATCTTTAGCAGGATAAGCCTGAAAGAGTAGGCCATTGACAAGACTCACAAAACAGCTAATCTATATTAGATTATTCCTAGAAGGTCTTGGATACATCTCCTAGAAAATGAACAAAGAAATCATGACACTATTTAATCAGTTTTCAATTATCTAGAAGTTGATAATCTTATTTGTGGATGGTTCATATCTCTATTCTCCTTCTGCTGTCTCTGGCTGAATGCCTTTTGGCTATTACAGTGTCCATTTGCACTTCTATGAGAGGGGGTAGGGAGAAATGTCAGCAAGCATATAAACTGAGAGATCCGCTAAATGAGGCTTATGTATTAACTGTAGATCTAAAAATTCCATGCTTTTCCTGAAGTCATATTATGATGTCCTGCCAGCTCAAGGCTTTGTATTACCAGCATTTGATAAATATTACTATGAAGAAAGTATAGCATAGTGATAAAAAGCCCAAGGCATACAGTTGGGTTACCGCTGTTCACAACCCATAACTAAAGTTCAAGTTGAATGACTGACTTGCTAGACCACGTTATGCCTTAGTTTCCTTATCTGAAAAATAGCATTGTGATAGATTGTATTGTTCTCGAAATACCGATTGAAGGGGTAAAGTATGGAAATGAGAATGAGCCAAGGGAAAGAGACTAATTAAATTCTGCCATGTTCACAGCTCCCAACCAACAATAACAAGGGCAGCTATTTATGGTGGAGAAAATATATACACTTTCCCAAACAGAAAGTCCACAGACCATGTGACAGTCTTCCCACGCACCCTTTCACTAATGTGATTAGTTCATCATAAAGAAAGTGAATCAATAATTGTTGTATGCTCCTCGGCAGGAAATAAATAACAAGTGGGTCAACAGTGGCTTCAAAGAGGAAATTAAAAAATACTTTGAAATGAATGAAAATGAAAATATAACTTTCCAAAACCTATGGGAAGCAGCAAAAGCAGTTCGAAGAGGAAAGCTTGCAGCAATATAAGCCTACCTAATAAAAAAGAAAAAGGTAAACAATCTAATTTTACACTTAAAGGAATAGAAAAAAGACAGGCAAAGCCCAAAGTTAGTAGAAGGAAGAAAATAATAAGGATCAGAGATGAAATAGAGACCAAAACAAGCAAACCCAAAAATAAAAATGATCAATAGACCTAACAGCTGGTTCATTGAACAAAGAAAACTGATAAACTTTTAATAAGACTCATCAAGAAAGTTTGTGGAGAAGGAAATGGCAAACCACTCCAGTATTCTTGCCCGGAGAATTCCGTGGACTGGGGAGCCTGGTGGGCTACGGTCCATGGGGTTGTAAAGAGTCAGAGGTGAATGAGCTATATATGACAAACCCACAGCAAACATTATCCTCAATGGTGAAAAATTGAAAGCATTCCCCCTAAAGTCAGGAACAAGACAAGGATGCCCACTTTCACTGCTACTATTCAACATAGTTCTGGAAGTTTTGGCCACAGCAATCAGAGCAGAAAAAGAAATAAAAGGAATCCAAATTGGAAAAGAAGTAAAACTCTCACTGTTTGCAGATGACATGATCCTCTAAATAGAAAACCCTAAAGACTAGACCAGAAAATTACTAGAGCTAATCAATGAATATAGTAAAG
>SJYX01022906.1:152160-191680 GCA_006410675.1 Oreotragus oreotragus
TGACTGCAGCCATGAAATTAAAAGACTCTTACTGCTTGGAAAGAAAGTTATGATCAACCTAGATAGTATATTCAAAAACAGAGACATTACTTTGCTGACTAAGGTCTGTCTAGTCAAGGCTATGGTTTTCCTGTGGTCATGTATGGATGTGAGAGTTGGACTGTGAAGAAGGCTGAGCACCGAAGAATTGATGCTTTTGAACTGTGGTGTTGGAGAAGACTCTTGAGAGTCCCTTGGACTGCAAGGAGATCCAACCAGTCCATTCTGAAGGAGATCAACCCTGGGATTTCTTTGGAAGGAACTAAAGTTCCAGCTAAAGCTGGAACTCCAGTACTTTGGCCACCTCGTGAGAAGAGTTGACTCATTGGAAAAGACTCTGATGCTGGGAGGGATTAGGGGCAGGAGGAGAAGGGGACAACCGAGGATGAGATGGCTGGATGGCATCATGGACTCGATGGACGTGAGTCTGAGTGAACTCCGGGAGTTGGTGATGGACAGGGAGGCCTGGTGTGCTGTGATTCATGGGGTTGCAAAGAGTCGGACACGACTGAGCGACTGAACTGAACTGAACTGACTCTCAACAAATGAGTACAGAGAAGACATACCTCAACATATTAAAAGTCAGAGAAGACAAGTCCACAGCTAACATCATACTTAAGAATGGAAAGCCAAAAGTTTTTCCTCTAATATCAAGAACAAGACAAGGATGCCCACTTCCGCAGTTTTTATTCAACACAGTATTGGGAGTGTTAGAAACACAGCAATCTTATAAGAAAAAGAATTCATAATAATCCAAACTGGAAGGGTATAAATAAAACTATCAGAATATATGATAGACGAATACATGATAATAGTATAGAAAACTTTAAAGATGCCACTAAAAATCTTTTAGAAGTAATAAATTAATTCAGTAAATTTGCAGGATATAAAATTAATATACAGAAATCATCAAGGAAATGCAAATCAAAAACACAAAGACATCATCTCACACTTGTAAGGGTGGCTACTATCAAAAAGACAAGAAATAACAAATGTTGGCAAGTATGTAGAGAAAAATGTACCTTAGTGCACTGTTGGTGGGAATGTAAATTGATACTGCCTCTATAGAATCAGTACCGAGTTTCCTCAAAAAGTTAAAAATAGAATGACTACATGATCCAGTAATTCCACTTAGGATATTTTTTCAAAGAAATAAAAACATTAATTCAAAAATAATTATACTGTCCAAAATTCATAGCAGTATTATGTAAAACAGCCAAGATGTAGAAACAACTTAAGTGTCCATCAATAGATGAATGGATAAAGAAAATGTGGTGTCTTCATACAAGGGAGTAATACCCATAGAAAATAATGAAATCTTACTGCTTATGCTGAGTGAAATAAATCAGACAGAAGAAGACAAATACTCTATGTGATCACTTATATGTAGAATCTGAAACAAACAAACAGGCAAAAACAGTTCATGAAGAAACATAACAAAACAGAGGTTGACTGAATAGATACAGGGAACAACTGGTGGGGCCAGACAGGAAGAGAATGGGGAAGATGGGAGAAATAGGTGAAGGGAATTATGGGGTACAAACTTCTGCTTATAAAATAAATGTCACAGCATGTAATGTACAGCACAGGAGATACAGTCAATAATATTGCAATAATTTGTATGGCAACAGATGGTAACTAGACCTATTGTGGAGATCATTTTGTAAAGTTTAAATTATCAAATCAATATGTCGTACGTCTGAAACTCACACGATATTGTAAATCAATTACATGTCAATTTAAAAGCATGCACAAAGAAAGCAGGAAGAAATTAATAAAAAAATAAACAATAAAATGGTGAATTAAAACCAGAAAAACCATAGATTTAACCAATAAACATAAAGATGAAGAGTGTGAGGAGGATAATACTTACCACATCCTGAGATTCTCTTCAAAAATCTCTGAAATATTCTTCCTCCTCAAATCTCCAAGATTTTCCTTTCTCCCATTTATACAAAACATAAAATTTTGCTTAGAAATAATACATGTTCCTAAAATGTATTCTTATTTCTAAAATGGATAAAGTGCTCTTAGAATTCAGCTCAGCCTAATTAATGTCACCAGACTCAAACTAGATAAGAAGGACCAGCAATTCAAAGAGGAGACGCTCACTGTTCTCCGTAGTTCAGTCTAATAGGGAAGAGAGAGCTATACGGAGAAATGGAGGTTTAGGGTAGTCGGCATTAGATAATGGAGTTAAGGAAACAATAATAATAATGTATTGTTTTCCTATTGCAGAAAGACAATCTATTCTACTCGAGACAACTTACTAAACAAGTTTTAGCCAGGAAAAACAAAAACTGAAGTGACACGATTTGAATTACAATTGTGTATTAATATTGTAAAACCTATGACAAATCACTTAATTTTCTTGTGCCTCAGCTCTCTCATCTCAAAAACTAGGAGAATGACTGTACTCACAGTACTGAGCTCACAAGGTAAGAGGTTCAGTGAGATAATATTCCTGAAAACCCTTTTAAATGTGCTATGTGCAAAAGTTATTTTCATTAACACCATTAGCATCAAAGTGTAAATGATTGTGAATTTCACAAGTATATTTGAACTTCACACTTCCCTTGCTCTTGAAAACCATCTTTAGTCACCATTTTTCAAGTCAACATTTTCTTAAATGAATAGTGTACAAAGGATCTTGATTCCAAATTTAATAGCACACTCCTTCATCTTAAAACCATAGTCATACCTCAAATTAGTCCAGTGTGTTGTCCAGAGTGTCAAGTTTTTTGTAACCTAAGTATTGAGGCTCTTTAGGATATGTTGTGTTTACTCTTTTAGACTCCATTATTTAGACATTCGTGTTAATCATGTAATTGTAATGTGATTGCGAAACAATAGAAGTTCTCCAAACTGACCTCAGGTTAACAGATTCTGTTTATCCACAGCTTTCTGCTACAAGATGAATGCTCATGAATACACCTTTTGGATGCTGACATTCTTTTCCCATATTTGAGTGATATGCTAAGAGTCGATGTCTATTCCCAAACTCTTCAGGTGGGTTTTACTGATAATTATAATTATTGCTATGTACTTAAACTTATTAATATTTGAATAAACTAAAAATGTAAGTGGGAGAAATAGAATTGTTTCCATGAACTTGGGGTTGAATGTCTTAGAACGATTGAAAAATAGGCAATCATCAGTTTAAAAATTCACTATGAAATGAGTTGTGGACAAGATAATTGTATAAAGTTAAGAGGGAAGAAGATAATAAATCCTAAAGGATTCTGAGCCAGTATTGTATCAGAAATATCTCACTTAATATACTTTCAAGAATATGGAGGACTTCCCTGGTAGTCCAGTGGCTAAGACTCTGCACTACCAATGAAAGGTGCCCAGGTTCCAGCCCTAGTTAGGGAACTAGTCTTTAACTAAGACTTCTCATGCCACAACTAAAGATCCTATGTGCCACAACTAAGATAAGGTATAGCCAAATAAATAACTAAATCATTGTGAAAGGTAAAAGATTCTCTGAAAAAGGAATATGGAAATTTAGAATCATGCCTTATGACTAATGCAATAAAATAAATCAGAACTTTTATCAATGGACATGAAGAATAGAGGAAGAATAGTCTAAATGGCCAAAGAATAGGCCTGAGTACTGTCTCAAAAATTGTTGAATGAATATACACTTCATGTCTTAATTAACATTTTTTAATGTATGTAGGAATCATTTTTATGATTCTGTTTTGACTTTTTAAAATAAACTGACCAATTATGCAGTATTAAAATAGTAGTTTGTAAACTGAAAGTAATTCAAAATGAGAACAAATATTACAAGAACACATAAAATTATTTTAAAATTCCACTAAATAAATAAATATGAATTAATTCCCAATTCAGCCTCAGGTAAAATAATAGACACTTCGGGGAATAGAAACATGAGTAAAGTTAAGTAACCACTTTCAAGGCCCGAAAACTCATAGACCTCTTACAATATGGTAAAGTTCTCAGATCCCTTTGTACCCATTGTAGAACTGTAAGCACAGGGCTTCCCAGCTGGCGCTAGTGGTAAAGAATCTGCCTGCCAGTGCAGGAGACATAAGAGACACAGGTTCAATCCCTGAGTGGGGAAGATCCCCTGAGGGGGGCACGGAAACCCACTTCAGTATTCTTGCCTGGAGATTCCCATGGACAGAAGAGCCTGGCAGGCTATGGTCCATAGGGTAACAAAGGTTTAGACACGACTGACGTGAGTTACATGCACTCAGAAGTATAAACAAAGAAGAGAGCATTTTTGTTTACTCAGTTCTATATGGATTAAAGTTGCAACCTGCTGCAGTCCTGACCAGCAGTACGCTCTGGAAAAAAAAAAAAAACTGAAGATAACAGGATGAGGCACTCTGTGCTTTGGACCAGCAGCCCCCTTAGATGGATGTTTATTTCAGGAAGGATTTTAATGAACCCTGATTATTGCATCTTCTCCTACATGGAAAAGCTCTAAGATCATTAAATTGAGATATCGCTTCTTGACTAACAATAATCTTTTACAAAGGTGTACACTTGCGGGCAGGCTTCCCCAGTGGCTCAATGGTAAAGAATCCGCCTGCAATGCAGGAGGCTTGCAGGAGATGTGGGTTCGATCCAATGGTCAGGAAGATCCCCTGGAGAAGGAAATGGCAACCTACTCCAGTATTCTTACCTGGATAATCCCAAGGACAGAGGAGTCTAGTGAGCTACAGTCCCATGGAGTCACAAGAATCAGACATGACTGAATGACTAAATAGCAAACAACCAACATTGAAGGTATGCATTCCCTAACCAAAAAATCATATATCAACCAGCTTCTCCACACTTTTCAGAACAGCTTCCTCAACTGAATGGCTGTCATCTGGGCTTCAGTCCTCAGTAAGACCCTGAATAAAACTTAACTCACAACTCTCACATTGTGCATTTTTCTTTCAGTCCACACCCCTGAAGTTGTGCAGATCACAACTGGCATAACCTTTCAGAGTGGTTATAACATGGTCAAAATGAAATACATCCTTGATTTTGGTGAACCAATCAGACTCCAGCACTAAAATATCTGATATTTTAGAGTCTGTTTTCTACATCAGCCACATTAACTTTTTTTACTGATAGGAATTTTCATTACATTCCTACCACTGTCTAAGTAGGAACAAGTAGAAAATACAGTGATTAACAATTTCTCAGTTATTTTCATATGATGGAAGGTCCTGAAAGGATTTTAAGATTAATGACATAATCCATTTTACATTGTAAACTGTCTTAGATTACAAGGAGAAGAAAGGGTTAGAATGGGAAGAAAATCAGAAATGATGCTAATATGTTCTGTTATCTCCAGATTTCTGAAACTGTGTTATCATGTTTAAAATGTGGTGAGCACATTTCAACTTCCTTATCTTGGATTCTAAGCTCCTTGAAATTCAGTTCATTTCAGTTCAGTTCAGTCCAGTTCAGTCGCTCAGTCATGTGAGACTCTTTGTGACCCCATGAATCGCAGCACACCAGGACTCCCTGTCCATCATCAACTCCTGGAGTTCACTAAAACTTACATCTATCGAGTCGGTGATGCCATCCAGCCATCTCATCCTCTGTCGTCCCCTTTTCCTCCTGCCCCAAATCCCTCCCAGCATCAGTCTTTTCCAATGAGTCAACTCTTCACATGAGGTGGCCAAAGTAATGGAGTTTCAGCTTTAGCATCATTCCTTCCAAAGAACACCCAGGACTGATCTCCTTTAGAATGGACTGGTTGGATCTCCTTGCAGTCCAAGAGACTCAGGACTCTCAAGAGTCTTCTCCAACACCACAGTTCAAAAGCATCAGTTTTCTCACAGTGCTCAGCTTTCTTCACAGTTCAACTCTCACATCCATAGATGACTACTGGAAAAACCATAGCCTTGACTAGACAGACTCTATTGGCAAAGTAATGTCTCTGCTTTTGAATATGATATCTAGGTTGATCATAACTTTCTTTCCAAGGAGTAAGCGTCTTTTAATTTCATGGCTGCAATCACCATCTGCAGTGATTTTGGAGCCCAGAAAAATAAAGTCTAACACTGTTTCCACTGTTTCCCCATCTATTTCCTATGAAGTGATGGGACCAGATGCCATGATCTTCGTTTTCTGCATGTTGAGCTTTAAGCCAACTTTTTCACTCTCCTCTTTCACTTTCATCAAGAGGCTTTGTAGCTCCTCTTCACTTTCTGCCATAAGGGTGGTGTCATCTGCATATCTGAGGTTATTGATATTTCTCCTGGCAATCTTGATTCCAGCTTGTGCTTCTTCCAGCCCAGCGTTTCTCATGATGTACTCTGCATAGAAGTTAAATAAGCAGGGTGACAATATACAGACTTGACATACTCCTTTTCCTATTTGGAACCAATCTGTTGTTCCATGTCCAGTTCTAACTGTTGCTTCCTTACCTGCATATAGGTTTCTCAAGAGGCAGGTCCTTGATATTAGGAATCACAAATCCCACTGCTTGATAATATATGGTCCAGAATTTTCTAGAATTATCTTTAAGAGTTTATCCTGAAATTTCTGTATACAGTATGTCCAATAGAGTTGGTGGTTTAGAATTTGTTTACAATGCAGAAGACCCAGGTTCCATCCCTGAGTCTGGAAGATCCCCTGGAGAAAGAAATGGCAATCCACTCCAGTATTCTTGCCTGGAGAATCCCATGGACAGAGGACCCTGGTGAGCTACAGTCTGTGGGGTGGCAAAGAGTCCCCACAACTGAGTGACTATCACTTTCACTTTCCTGTATACAGTAAACAACATGCCAGAAATTCTAATAGGGCTTCCCTGTCAGCTAAGCTGGTGAAGAATCTGCTTGTAATGCGGGAGACCTGGTTTGATCCCTGCTATCTCCTTGAGAAGGAAAACACTATCCATTCCAGTATTCTGGCCTGGAGAATTCCATGGACTATGTAGTCCATGGGGTTGCAAAGAGTCGGACACGACTGAGCAACTTTCATTTCTCTTCACTTCAAATGGCATCTTGCCACATCACATCTTGCACCCAGAAGCAATGTAAACCCTTCCTCATTCTGGTTCAGAATATATGGTCAGGAAATCTAACACACCATAAGTTTAACTAATCACCTATGTTTAAAACCACATTCAGGTAACTTTTGAAAAAGACAAAAAAAAAAATGATATAAATTCTTTGTCATTTTCAGCTACTTCCCTAAAACTAGATACATTTGCTATTTATCTTTTATCTTTTTTTTTTTTTTTTTTTTTACTCATCAGAATTTTCAAGGCAATTTGTGTTCACTTTTTGTGAAAGAGTCTTCAGGAAAATATTCTGTCAAGGGCTTTGGGACAATCAAGATAAGTGACACTTCTACATTTCACTCATACTAATTACTCTTTCATGAATCTGCCCAGAAGAATGCATTTCTCTGTNTTTTTTTTTTTTTTTTTTGGACTCATCAGAATTTTCAAGGCAATTTGTGTTCACTTTTTGTGAAAGAGTCTTCAGGAAAATATTCTGTCAAGGGCTTTGGGACAATCAAGATAAGTGACACTTCTACATTTCACTCATACTAATTACTCTTTCATGAATCTGCCCAGAAGAATGCATTTCTCTGTGCTAGGCTGCTCTGTATACAGTCCTAATGGTGCTACCTTCTGAGTCCTCTCTGCTTCATCCATTATCACTTCATGCTCTATCCTGTTCCTTCCTTTCCACCTGAAATTCTATTCTTGGAACAATTCTGCTTGGGATTTTGGATACTAGAGATTAAAATTTTGAAAGAATGAAATAACTGATTTTTCATGCAATCTTCCTCACTGTCGTCTCATGGACATTGATATTTTTCTATTTCTTCACCTAAAACTTAGATCATCTGTATATATATATATATATACAGATATATACAGAGGATATATATATATATATATCCCTGTCTCTTATACACATCTAGATGTGTATAAGAGACAGTAACAAAACAGAATAGCAGCCTCACTGAACTGAGGAGATGGAGACAGAGAAAGCAGATACATCTATAATTCCACAGGCANTATATCCTCTCCAGTGAAATTGGCTTCTTCAAGGCCAGTTTTCACAACTATAAGCAGAAGAGTTGGATCACATGTCCACCAAAGTCCTTTCAAATTCTCTGGCACTATTATTGCAGGAAGGGGGACCCATTCCAGGGCCCAAAACTGGGCTCTTGTCTAACATTCGGAAATGAATTGTCTGAGGAGACACATGTGCTGACAAAGCAAGAGATTTTATTGGGAAAGGGCAGCCGGGTGGAGAGCAGTAGGGTATGGGAACCCAAGAGAACTGCTCTGTCACATGGCTTCCAGTCTTGGGTTTTATGGTGATCGGATTAGTTTCTGAGTTGTCTTTAGCCAATCATTCTGACTCAGAGTTCTCCCTGGTGGTGCATGCCTTGTTCAGCCAAGATGGATGCCAGAGAGGAGGATTCTGGGAGGTAGTCAAACAGGTGGTGTCTCCCTTTGACCTTTCCCGAACTCTTCTGATTGGTGGAGGCTTATTAGTTCCCTGTTCCTTACCAGGATCTCCTGTGGTAAAACAACTCATGCAAATGGTTACTATGGTGTCTGGCCAGGGTGAGCAGTTTCAATTAGCGTGCTTCCCCCTACACTATGAGCATATCTTTTATATTTGTTCTCCTTAAAAACATTTTTTTAATTACTACTGTAAGGTTGGTATTATTCTTGATGTTGGGGAAACAGCAGTGACTGAGTGTATAACAAGATTCTGGCAGGAAAAGAAAACTTTACCACAGATAATATATATATATGTGATATACGTATATCACATATATATATATAATATATATATATATATGAATGATATATATATATCATGGATTTGGAGGAATTTGAGGTTGCCCAAATTCTGTCTGCTGTCAATATTTTCTAAAACCCACACAGATAATATGAAAGAAAAGAAATACTAGAATGAAATAATGGCATGGTAAAACTATCAAAGAATATGGTTTTTATTGGAATATAATTGCTCTACAATGTTGTGTTAGTTTCTGCTGTACCACAACATGAATCAGCCTTATGTATACATATGTCTCCTCCTCTTGGGCCTCCCCTCCCATCCTCCCCCATCCTCTAGGTCATCAGAGAATAGGTTTTTAAACTTTCTCTAAACTACACTAGAATAGAAAGGAATCATAGCTAAGATTAAAATCTGATTGATAACTTGATGTGATTGATGTGGTGAGAAAAATGACAAGGTCGGAGCTGAGCTTTGGTTTTTCCACCTTTTTGTATTTGCTAGAACTTCAGATAATGAGGGTTTGTTGTAAATATATATATGGAAAAAAGAACTAAGGGAATTTTTGCTAACCAATAAAAGATATATTCTGCACCTCAAAGGAGAGGAATAGAGTTTGAGAATTAGAAGAATGATTTAGGATCCAAAGTCATTTTACTACCATCATTAACTTGTCTTTCTTTAGTTAGACAACCTCTTGCCAATATTATGACTCAGCTCCTCTCTTTAGCTCTACTGCTGGGTATCTTTTAGTTTCTGCTTAGTCATGACATCTGCACTCTGAACTTGAATGCATTCACAGCCTCTGCATATTCAGTCTCTCTTTCAGCCACTGCCATCTCTGTTATCACCAATTGGAACACTCTCTTTGTATTTTGCATTCAAATTCTCCAGCAGAGAGAATCAGATGAGTGTTCTTCAGTCACCATTCTGTTTGGGCAGAGTTCTCATGCCAGATTTCTCATGGGCTGCTACTAGCCAATAGGTGGATCCATAATACAGCAGTCTGTTTTCCAGCCCTGACCTAGTCTGCTGCTGCTGGTGGTACCCAATCATGTGATAACTGCCTGTGCTGTGTTATTCACGTCCATCTATCAGCACCTAGAGCTGTGCTGAGAGCCTAGACTTCCTCCTCAGTGAACTTGGCTTCTTTGAGGCTTCATTTCCACATCAATAATAGGAAAAGTTGGATCATATGTCCTTTAAAATTCTAAAGTCCTTTAAAATTCTTTAAAATTAAAGTCTTTTAAAATTCTAAAGTACTATGAGTATATATTTTGTATTTGTGCTCTTAAAAAAATTTTTTTTAGTTACTACTGTGAGATTAGGTATTATTCTCAATGTTGGGGAAACAGCAGTAACTGAGGCAGACCAAGTGTATAACAAGATTCCAGCAGAAAACACACACACACACACACACACACATGAGTGAAAGTGGCTCAATCGTGTCCAACTCTGTGACCCCACGGGCTGTAGCCTGCCAGGCTCCTTGATCCATGAGATTTTCCAGGCAAGAATGCTGGAATGGGTTGCCATTTCCTTCTCCAGGGGACCTTCCCAATCCAGGAACGAACCCAGGTCTCCTGCCTCGCAGTTTCTTTACTGTCTGAACCATCAGGGAAGCCTACCCTATATGATACAAATTAAATTATTTTAATGAAAGAACTGCTTAGATTATATTAAGAAATGTTTAGGGAATAGATAAGGAAAGTTGAGCAGCAAGAGTGGGAAGCTACGACAACATCTAATGTTGAGTGAGCAAGTGGGACATGACATTAAACCAATGAGACTTTGAGACTTAGAGGAAGAGATGCCTGGAAGAAACAGTAGTCACAGGGGTACAGATATTGCCCAAAGATATGGAAACTGCAGGAAAACGTTTTTCAATACCTCTCCTCACACTCTAGTTTACCAGGGTTTCCAACTGGCCAAATACAACTGAAACTGTGAGAGAAAACGATTCAAAGTGATATAGTCTTTAGCCTCAGAGAGAACAATGCAGAGCCAAGAAAATGGAAAATGGTTGCGGGAGGGGGGACCAAATGGAAAATAATCGGTGCATGGATCTTACCGTCAAGTGGAGTCAACTGATAACAAAACTAAAATAAATACAAAAGAAAACAATAAACTTTTAGTTTATTATCCTTTTCCCTTATGGTTTACTACAAGACATTGAATATAGCTCCTTGTGCTGTACAGTAGGATCTTTACGTTTATCCATTCTATATGTAATAGTTTGCACTTGCTAACCCCAAAATACCACTCCAACCCTCCTCCCCACCCCACTGCAACCACAACTCTGTTCTCTATGTCTACGAGTCTGTTTCTGTTTCATAGATTAGTTCATCTGAGCCATATTTTAGATTTCACATATAAGTGGAATATGGTATCTACTGTGGTATTTGTGATGCCATATGGTATAGTATCATATGGTATTTGCCTTTCTCTTTCTGACTTACTCCACTTAGTGTGATAATATCAGGTTCATCCATGCAGCTACAAATGGCATTATTTCATTTTTATGGCTGAGTAATATTCCATTGCATGTGTACACACACACACACACACACACCACGTCTTCTTTATACATTCCTCTTCTGAGGGATATTTAGCTTGTTTCCATGTCTTGGCTACTGTAAATAGTGCTGCTATGAACATAGGGGTGCATGGATCTTTTTTTTTTTTTTTTCTGGATATTTGCCCAGGAATAGGATTGCTGGATCCTCCAGAAACTCTACTTTTAGTTTTTTGAGGAGCCTCCATAATGTTTTCCTTAGTGGCTGCACCTATTTACATTCCTACCAACTGTGTAGGAGGATCCCTTTTCTCCATACCCTCTCCAGTTCAGTCATACTCTTCTCTTTTAATACCTGTCAGTTCTGCATAGCTTCTGAAATTCATAAAATAGAAATCTTATATTCATTCTTTTCAGTCTTACTTTTTACACTCAATAATACTTTTTAATATTTACCCATGGTGACACACATTGTTGTAGTTCAACTTCACTGTTAAAAATGCTTCATTTTATGAATATTGTATAATTTGTTTATCCATTTTCCTAAGGATATTATGTAATTGCCAATTTGTTGCTATTATGATACTGGTGCAAATATTCATCTATCTCTCTTTTAGATACACAAGCAGGTATATTTGTGATATATAATGCATGCAAGAATAGAATTGGTATATTATGTAGACTGTGCATGTTAAACTTCATAAAATGGTACCAACTTGTTTTTCTTACTGGCTGTATCTGTGTGTACTCTCACCAGCAACATTTAAGAGCTTCCCTTGATCCCTGAACTCTCTATCATTAGATACTATGGATTAAATGTTTGTATCTCTCCCCAAATTTATATGTTGAAATCCTAGACTCCAAAGGGATGCTTACAAGTAGTCCTGAATTATAACTCGAGACATCACCATGATAAGAAAATGAGATGGACACTCGGCCTAACAGCTACTAAGACTTACTATTAATAGAACATCATTTATAATATAAACTGCATAGTGTTAACACAAAAATAGAAAAATTGGCCAACAGATCAAGATGACTGTGAGATAGACTCACATTTCAGAGTTTATTATATAATAAAGATGATGCCACAAGTCAGACTGTTTAGTAAATGATGATAGGAATACTCTTCATTTGGAGAAAAATTCATACATACTATCACCTACAAGAATGAAGCCCAGATTTATCAAAGAAATAACTCAAAATAAACCATAAAGGCAGAAGATAATGTATCTTAGGGTTAGGGAAGAACTTCTTAAACAAAATTCCAAAATCATCATTAATAGCTTTAATCACATCAAATTAAGAATTTCTGTGAATCAAGCTAAACATAAAAGCTGTTGCAGAAAGATGATTTTGGCCATGTCTAAAACCACAAGGAGATTATTATCTAGAATATACAAGAAACTCATGCAAATGAAGAAAGCATAAGAATCTCAAATTTCAAAAATGAGTAAAAGATATTTGAGTCAATTCAGAGTCAAACAAGCCCAAATATATAATCAGTGATGAAAATCATTAGCAATCAGAGGCATGCAATTTAAACTAAAAAAAGAGAAATATTGCTTTAGATCCATCATATTCTAAAAACAGAGTACTGAGTGAAAAACCATCATATTCCAAATACAGAGTATTGAGTTAAAAAAAAAAAAAGAAATCCAATGCTATCTACACAAATCACAACTCATGAAATAATTCATGGCTTACACTAATACTTTAGAAAAGAAGAATATACATCAAATATGCTGTGGGGAGTTAGGAGTGGAGCAGAGGCCTGGCAGAGAGCAATGATTCCAGATGCCCAGAACTGCAGAGGGTTACTAAGGAGCCCTCAGCTCTCTAAAACAAAGCAAGACCACAACACCCACTTGAAATCCTACTGTGTCATCTTAAATTCCCAATTCCATCATGAGAATCCTACACACCGGACACCCAGCTCAGGAACCCACCATCACCTGAGCTCTTCCTTTCCCTGGGAATCTCTTGGTTTCTCACAGTCATAATCATCCTTCTATAGGCTGAGAGTAAAATGACTCTTTATATAGTTTTCCAAATATCTATATTCTTGTGCAAATATAGCACCAGAATAAACAAGTGAAAAATTTTTTTAAATAATTGCAATTTTAACCAAAACTTTTTTTTTCTCATCGTTCCCCACAGCTTCCCTCACCCCAATCCATTCACTCAGTAGAATTTATTGCCTCAGGGAAGAGATCTTATAGCAGAGAAGCAGAGAAAAATTTTTGGTGTTAAAAGCATAACTATAAAGTAAGTGGTCGTGTATGGATGTGAAAGTTGGACTGTGAAGAAAGCTGAGCACCAAAGAATTGATGCTTTTGAACTGTGGTGTTGGAGAAGACTCTTTTTTTTTTTTTTTTAACATGGTCATTCACTTTTTTTTTTTTCATTTCTTACATGATAGTATACATATTTCAATGCTATTCCTCCAAATCATCCTACCCTCTCCCTCTCCCTCTCCCTCTCCCTCTCCCTCTCCCTCAGAGTCCAAAAGTCCGCTCTGCACATCTGTGTCTCTTTTGCTGTCTTGCATACAGGGTCCTCATTACCATCTTTCTAAATTCCATATATATGTGTTAGTATACTGTATTGGTATTTTTCTTTCTGGCTTACTTCACTCTGTATAATCGGTTCCAGTTTCATCCATCTTATTAGAACTGATTCAAATGTATTCTTTTTAATGGCTGAGTAATACTCCATTGTGTATATGTACCACAGCTTTCTTATCCATTCATCTGCTGATGGACATCTAGGTTGTTTCCATGTCCTGGCTATTATAAACAGTGCTGCGATGAACATTGGGGTACATGTGTCTCTTTCTATTCTGGTTTCCTCGGTGTGTATGCCCAGCAGTGGGATTGCTGGGTCATAAGGCAGTTCTATTTGCAATTTCTTAAGGAATCTCCACACTGTTCTCCATAGTGGCTGTACTAGTTTGCATTCCCACCAACAGTGTAAGAGGGTTCCCTTTTCTCCACACCCTCTCCAGCATTTATTGCTTGCAGACTTTTGGATCGCAGCCATTCTGACTGGTGTGAAGTGGTATCTCATTGTGGTCTTGATTTGCATTTCTCTGATAATGAGTGACGTTGAGCATCTTTTCATGTGTTTGTTAGCCATCCGTATGTCTTCTTTGGAGAAATGTCTATTTAGTTCTTTGGCCCATTTTTTGATTGGGTCGTTTATTTTTCTGGAATTGAGCTGTATAAGTTGCTTGTATATTTTTGAGATTAGTTGTTTGTCAGTTGCTTCATTTGCTATTATTTTCTCCCATTCAGAGGGTTGTCTTTTCACCTTGCTTATAGTTTCCTTTGTTGTGCAGAAGCTTTTAATTTTAATTAGATCCCATTTGTTTATATTTGCTTTTATTTCCAGTATTCTGGGAGGCGGATCATTGAGGATCCTGCTGTGATTTATGTCGGAGAGTGTTTTGCCTATGTTCTCCTCTAGGAGTTTTATAGTTTCTGGTCTTACATTTAGATCTTTAATCCATTTTGAGTTTATTTTTGTGTGTGGTGTTAGAAAGTGATCTAGTTTCATTCTTTTACAAGTGGTTGACCAGTTTTCCCAGCACCACTTGTTAAAGAGATTGTCTTTACTCCATTGTATATTCTTGCCTCCTTTGTCAAAGATAAGGTGTCCATATGTGTGTGGATTTATCTCTGGGCTTTCTATTTTGTTCCATTGATCTATATTTCTGTCTTTGTGCCAGTACCACACTGTCTTGATGACTGTGGCTTTGTAGTAGAGCCTGAAGTCAGGTAAGTTGATTCCTCCAGTTCCATTCTTCTTTCTCAAAATTGCTTTGGCTATTCGAGGTTTTTTGTATTTCCATACAAATCTTGAAATTATTTGTTCTAGTTCTGTGAAAAATACCGCTGGTAGCTTGATAGGGATTGCATTGAATCTGTAGATTGCTTTGGGTAATATATTCATTTTCACTATATTGATTCTTCCAATCCATGAACATGGTATATTTCTCCATCTATTAGTGTCCTCTTTGATTTCTTTCATCAGTGTTTTATAGTTTTCTATATATAGGTCTTTAGTTTCTTTAGGTAGATATATTCCTAAGTATTTTATTCTTTTCGTTGCAATGGTGAATGGAATTGTTTCCTTAATTTCGTTTTCTACTTTCTCATTATTAGTGTATAAGAATGCAAGGGATTTCTGTGTGTTGATTTTATATCCTGCAACTTTACTATATTCATTGATTAGCTCTAGTAATTTTCTGGTGGAGTCTTTAGGGTTTTCTACGTAGAGGATCATGTTATCTGCAAACAGTGAGAGTTTTACTTCTTCTTTTCCAGTTTGGATTCCTTTTATTTCTTTTTCTGCTCTGATTGCTGTGGCCAAAACTTCCAGAACTATGTTGAATAGTAGTGGTGAAAGTGGGCACCCTTGTCTTGTTCCTGACTTTAGGGGAAATGCTTTTAATATTTCACCATTGAGGATAATGTTTGCTGTGGGTTTGTCATATATAGCTTTTATTATGTTGAGGTATGTTCCTTCTATTCCTGCTTTCTGGAGAGTTTTTATCATAAATGGATGTTGAATTTTATCAAAGGCCTGGAGAAGACTCTTGAGAGTCCCTTGGACTGCAAGGAGATCCAACAAGTCCATTCTAGAGGAGAGCGGTCCTGGGTGTTCATTAGAAGGACTGATGCTAAAGCTGAAACTCTAATACTTTGGCCACCTCATGAGAAGAGTTGACTCACTAGAAAAGACTCTGATTCTGGGAGGGATTGAAGGCAAGAGGAGAAGGGGATGACAGAGGATGAGATGGTTGGATGGCATCACTGACTCGATGGACATGAGTTTGGGTGAACTCTGGGAGTTGGTGATGGACAGGGAGGCCTGGTGTGCTGCAATTCATGGGGTCACAAAGAGTCAGAAATAACTGAGTGTCTGAACTGAACTGACAAAGGATATAACTTCTAAGCCATAAAACATTATCTTCGGGAAGCCAGAGACAGAGCTGGGCCAGCCTGTCCTCAGATTACAAAAAGGTGACCAGGACTGCGGGGAACAAGCAGAGTCACAGCAGAAGCTGAGTTTAGATGACAGTGTGTTCCTGAGCCCTTTGTCCTATAGAATGGTTTCCCCAGAGGGAACTGGGAATCACAGATCCAACAGAAGTGGGCCCCCAGTCCCAGGGGAGCACCTAGAGCCAGCAAGATCCCTGTATCCTATCCCTCAGCCTGGCTCCCCAGCATGGCACCAGAACAGGCCTGAGGCCACCTCACAGAGCATTTTGCAATCATGCAGCAAGAGCTGTATGCCTGAGAGCTGAGCCGAGAGGGCTGCTCTGAGAGCCATTTGGAAGTTCATGGTAGATGCACAGCGGTCCAGAGTCAGGATGGAAATAGGAACCCCTCCTATGAGTCTAGGTGGATGAAGAGGGATTTCAAGGAAAGGGCTTCTCCATCCTGCCTTAAGTTCTGACCTATCTTTTAGACATCACTCTGCAGAAAGGACAGGGCACTCCACTAAACCCATGGGCTCTCCATGTGGGACTACCTCACCCCATAGCAGACATTTGGCAATATCTGGAGACCTGTTTTGTGGGCACAACTGGGAAGTGCTACTGGAATCTGATAGGCAGAGGTCAGCGATGCTGTTGAACACTCTATAGTGCACAAAGTGAAAGTGAAGTCGCTCAGTCATGTCCGACTCTTTGCGACCCCATGGACTACAGCCTGTCAGGCTCCTCAGTCCATGGGGTTTTCCAGGCAAGAGTGCTGCAGTAACCTGGGTCTCCCGCATTGTGAGCAGACGCTTTACCGTCTGAGCCACCAGGAAGCCCATACGGTGCACAGAACACCCCCAAAACAAAGAATCACCCAGCCCCAAATGTCAGCAATGTCAGGGATTAGAAACTCTTCTCCAAGCTGAGATTAGATCTTGACCACTTGGCACAAGAAAAGATTTATCATGTACAATGTAATTGTTCATTTGTTTTAAATATAGAAAATTCCACCAAGTTCATGGACTAAAATGTGGAACCACTAGCTTATGGTCAGGAATATATCCATTCTTTCATATAAAATAATCAACAATGATCAATTTTACATTTAATGAAATGGTTCTGAGTTGGGAAGAAAGGCCTAAGTAGCTTTAGAGCAAAATAAAGCACCTCACTTACAAGGAGGGAAGAGAATTAGAGACATGAAGACAGACACTAGAAACTTACAACAATATCTGAAGCAAATGAGAGACGGAAAGTGGGAGAAGAGGAAAAATAAGCAGGTAAGTCATCCACGGAGTAACATTCAGAAGAGAAGGATGATATGGAGACCGTGAGCACTTTTCAGAGAGATGAGATGGGTTTTCGTCCAGAATCTACAATCAAAGTTTACTAAGAAGGTGACCAGAGAACTTCAGGCCAACAGCAACATCCATCCCATCAACATCCCGGGAGAATACCAGCAAAGGGAAAAACTGGAAGGGCTTTCCAAAATAGCACAGTGAAAGCAAAAGCCAAAAACAATGAAGAGAAGGGGAAAATGGGAAAAGAGAAGAGAAGGAGGAAGGGAGAGAGAAAGATTCAGAAACAATTTCAATGAGTAATAAAATAAGTCAGTCTGATGTTAATGACATGCCAAAGTGTTCCATTTTTATGCAAAAGCAAATAACTGTGAAGTATCCCCAACATAAACACTGATTAAAAGAGATTAAATGTCCTGGGATGAAATGTCATAATATTACACAGTGTCAGTTTGCGGTGTTCTCAAAATGTTAATGACCTCCAGCTTCAGCTGCTTCCATTACCAGCAATCTCAAGGGAGAGCAACCTCAGCTCTGGGGCTCCCAGGAGGAGCTCAGAGCCTCATTCCATCTCCTCGCCATTAATAGATAAAATTTCACTGAAAATGATATGGTGACATTTGGCCATAATTCAGAAGGGACCACACATTTTAAAACGAATTTTTCTTTTATCAGAAAGTGCTTGAGTTTATCTTACCATTTCAATAATGTTCCAGACCTGATTCAGTCAGTCTTCAGTCCTCTTTGGAATAATAGTTTTCTATTCTCTAACAGTGACATTTCCCCAGCAACGGTAGCATCTGCAGAAAATTTAGGAAGTGAGAGTTCATCATTTTACAAACTAATTCTGGAGCAAAAGCGTGGGTCAGGATGAATTTATAACTGTTTCATCAGGACTGATCCCAGAATTCTTCATGAAGTGTTAGTGTAGTCTGAGGGGCCACGCCCCCTCATTTACTTTAATAAAAATCATTAGTACTTCCTAACTCCACGACTATTTTTGCCTCCAAGCCAAACAGAATAGGCTAACACCCTGTGGTCGCTTTATAGATTAGTCATTCTCTCCCACTTAATCTACTGACCCAGTTTCTCTCACACAGCCAGTACATGTGCCTTGCCATCCAACTGGTGACACTTCTGAACATAGGAACCTCAGTGGGTATGTATGTTGCCCAGTAATATCTATGCCTCTGCAGTACAAAAGTGGGTTTTCCTTGTGGCTCAGATGGTAAAGAATCTGCCTGCAATGCAGGAGACTGGGGTTTGATCTCTGGGTCGGGAAGATTCTCTGGAGAAGGAAATGGCTTCAGACATTTATGGTTGGTGTAGTTTTGTCTGCCTTTATTCAACAAACGCTCATTGAGCTTTTAGTAAGTGCAAGCTTCTAATCAATCTCTCCTCTCAATAAATGTCTAACATCAGGAGTGGGGTCGGGGTGAGAGAAAGAAAAACATGGTGCTGCAGGACAGATCAATGCCTCTTCTAGGGCCAATTACAGTCTTCAGTGGGCTTCCCTGGTGGCTCAGATGGTAAAGCGTCTGCCTACAATGCAGGAGACACGGGTTCAATCCCTGGGTCAGGAAGATCCACTAGAGAAGGAAATGGCAACCCACTCCAGTACTCTTGCCTGGAAAATCCTATGGATGGAGGAACCTGGTAGGTTACAGTTGATGAGGTTGTAAGGAGTCGGACAAGACTGAGCCACTTCACTTTCACAGTCTTCAGTAACTAACATATGATGAGAAGTCTCTTAGCTGGAGACTTCAGAGAAAGCCTCGGGGTGGGTAGGTTATATAAAAATGAACCTTGTAAATTTTGACAGAATGTTGACTGAGATGCACTGGATGAAACAACCCATAAGCCCTATCTGAACAGAGTAGCCTACGGCCACATGTGACTCTTAGTTAAGTAAGCTGAAACAAAGGTCTTTTCTAGTGGCTCAGGATGTAAAGACTTCACCTGCGATGCAGGAAACCCAGGTTCGATCTCTGGATTGGAAACCCTGTAGAAGGGAATGGCTACCCACTCCAGTATTCTTGCCTGGAAAATTCTATGAGTAGAGGAGACTGAAGGGCTAAAGTCCATGGGGTTGCAAAGAGTTGGACGTGACTGAGCACAGCCACACACACACACTGAAATAAAATTTAAACTCCAGTCACACTAACTTCAACTCAGGTCTCACTAGCCACATGTGTGGCCAGTGGTGACCATATTGGATAGTGTAGAAGACCATGTCCATACTGCAAAAAAATTCATTGGCCAACTCTAAGCCAAAGAAATGGGATAATAATGCTGAGAGACTACAGGCATTTTACAGATATTTAGAAACTAGCAAACACTCTCCATTGGCTGGCATATAGGGTGAGAATCAAACAGTGGTGGTAGATAAGACTGCAAAGAGAAGTTGAAGTCAAGTCCAGTGAGTCTTGAACATATTCAGGTGGAATCAAGGATTTGTTCGAGGCAGAGGACTGTGACTCAGAAGGATTAATGTTTGGTAATGTGCAGAATGATGACCTGGAGAAACCACTGGGCAAGGATTCAATCCTGGCTGCATGTTAGAATCACCCGAGAGGCTTTTTAAAATTCCAGTGCCCAGGCCATACCTGAGAAGAACTAAAACGGACTCACTGGAGGTGAGACTCAGGCAACAGTAATGTTTAAACCTTCCCAGGTGAGTCCAACATGGCAAGGGACTTAGGGATAACCAATGTTTTTACATGCCAGCATCCCTTCTCTCACTTCTGTCAATGATAACTTCTGTCCTTGTTATGAACTTCCCCTATCATTTCTGCTCAATCCTGGTGGAGTTGCCACTCCTAATAAGTTGACTCCCTGACCACTAGAAGTGGCCTGGGAACCAAATTTTGAAAAATCACAATACGCAGGTAATACTGGTCATGGTGGTTGGCCCAGATTTAGACTACAGTCCAAGTCAGGCAAGGAAGAACCTGATCTGGGATTTTACATACTGCTGGTTAGAAAGGTTCTCAATTCCATCTAGAAAGTCAACATACTTGGATGATGCTGGTCTGAACATCTCTGTGAATGTGTTCCCTTCTATGCTTCATCACTACCATCACTCCATTGCAAGGTAGAAGGCCACTCACATAAGAACATTACAAAATTCATAGGAGCAAGCACAACTACGAGCTCCCTTTTGAATCTGTTTAAAGGACTGATCAAGATTGGGGATCATGGACAGTTCTTGACCTATTTCCACCTTGAAAAGCACAACCAATGTCCTACTCAGTTACTTTGGCCAGTCATTCCCAGGTATAAATTAATGGGGATTTATTGTATTCTCTGTTGATGATTCACTACCATAGGCCAGTAAAGCAGAGAAAGTATCAGAGGCAGTGAACTTAATTGGTTGGAAATGTGGGTGGGTCTTAGGTCTACTCACAGGAAGGGAAAATAAGGCTTTTGATGAGAAAAGACAGTACCTGGTAGTGTAGGCATTCCTTCCACCCCTGCAATCTTTCCACTGCTGATGTTTCCTGTCATTTTTACCTGAGCATACAACCTTTACCTTATACCACCTCAGGCATTTTATGTAACTTAACGCAGGCAATTTTCAGATGCTAGTCTCTATAGGATGTGCTCTGTATTTTAAAGGAATTTTACAATTAAGATGTAGGCTTCTATGACATGTGATAAAGAGAAATCTCCTCCCTAGTGGGAGGTTGTTCAAAACACCCTTTACAAGCCCACTTCCAGTTCTAATAGTGAATGAACATATTTAGCAGGTGTGCATGTTTTGTGAATGTAAAAAAAGGAAAAGAAAAAGACTGAAAGGTGAGAAGTTAAAGGTCAAAAGAAGAGAACTTTTTTCTTCCTAGTGAGAAGATCTTTCCATTCTATAAATTCACTCATTTTTTAAAAAATGGATCTGGACTACCCTGGTGGTCCAGTGGTTAAGAATCTGCCTCCCAATGAGGCACACAGGTTTGATTTCTGCTCCAGGAAGATTCCACATACAACAAAGTCTATGTGAAGCAACTACTGAGCCCATGATTTAGGGCCTGAGAACCACAACTTCCAAGTCAGTGTGCCACAACTACTGAAGCCTGCATGGTATGCCCCACAGCCCATGCTCCACAACAAGGAAAACCACCGCAATGAAAAGCCCACACACAGCAACTAGACAGTGGTGCCCACTCAGCACAGCTAGAGAAAGCCAGCACACAGGAGCAGAGAATCAGCCAGATATAAACAGATCAATAAATTATTCAATTTAAAAAAAGGATCTTACCCTACACCTATGGACTTCAAACCTCCTTTTTAAAGGAAACAGAGGTCCAATATGGAAATCATATAGATGACCATATAGGGGCTGGGGGAAACAGGGCTCTTTGAGTTTTCTCTTTCTAGTCCCTACATAATCCCTGAGATGCCAGTGAGCAAGGCTTGAAATCCACTATATCAAGTTATTTCCATCACTGGCTGCCAAGTGTGGCACCCCCTGTACAGCATAGCAGCCTTGCCCCAAAGGCCTGAAACAGAAATTAATTTATTAGAATTAGGATGGCTTTGTATCTTCCAGAGTCTTCTATAAAAATGCAAATGTCCCTGGGAGGAAAAACATCTTAAGCAATCATGGAGTATTATTTTATCAATTCAATGTGCAGCTTGGAAACTTAGCTGACAGCAAAGCCCTATAGGACTGGGCACAGATAAAGGAGTTGAGGCAGATGTAGCCAAGGAAAAATGTCTTTACTTCCTGAAGTAGTACAGGACCCACCGAGCAGGCCATCAACAGGCTTTACACAAAATTATAAAATGGTAACATCTGAATATATCTTGAATGTCAGATATTCTCGCAAGTCTCAGTCTGTGTTGTAGCACATTTTATGTATTCCTTGACTCTTTTATATAATTAAGTCATATTTGTATTCCTTACAAAAGCTAATGATGAAAGTACAATTTTTATACTCAGTATTACAGATAAGGAAACTGAGGCACAGAGGAGTTAAAATCATGCACCTAATAAGAGGCAAGATTCAAGCTAAGCCATTCAAGTCAAGATTCAAATCTGAACAATCTAACTCTAGGGACTGTGATAACCTCACGCAATGGTTCATCTTCCAGAGGTGGAAATTATTTCAACTCACCCTGGCATTTCTAAAGGGTGGCCTTCTAAACTTTAACTCGCTAACCTCTGGTATCCTCTTGAGTTTGGCTGACTATCCCAAAGGAAACAAGAAGGATGAATTTCCAGTAAACTATGTGCTTATTGATACGGGACTTATCTTCTAGTTTTGCATGCAATCTAACCAGTTCAATAAGGATTTCACTCAGTTGAGGCCAGGTGTTTTCAGGTCTTCCATGGACTCCAGCAAGAATCGTGCTGCTAAACTCAGGAAAATGACACATATAGAATTTAACTGAATACCAACATCTAAAGCTGAATTGTGAAAACTGGTGACCCTAGGAGTTTGGTCTTTGCCAATATCATTAAAGCATCCTTGTTTTCCTCTAGGAGTTTTATAATTTTGAATCCTATGTTCAAGTATTTAAGCCATGTTGAGCTGAATTTTTTTGAGTACTGTAACGTAAAGGTTCAGTGACACTCTTTTGAACATGGCTATTAAGTTTTCCCAGCACTGTTTATTAAAGAGAGTATCTTTCCCCCATATTCTTGGCTCCTTTTTTGAAAATTATTGATCATATACGCATCAGTTTATTTCTCGACTCTTTATTCTGTCCAATTGACCTATGTATATGTTTTTATGCCAACACCATACTCTTATGATACTATAGCTTTGTGAAATAGTTTGGACTCAGGAAATGTGACATCTCCAGCTTTGTTCTTTTTTCTCAAGATTGCATTGGTTATCTGGGATATTTTTTAGTTCCACACACATTTTAGGATTTTTTTCCTAATTCTGTGATAAAGGCCATTGGAATTTTGATAGTGATAGCATTAAATATGTAGATTGCTTTGGGTAGTATGAACGTCTTAACAATGTTAATTCTTCCAATCCATGAACTTTGGTAAAATCATTTATTGGTTTTAACATTTTTTTTGGTAGAGAGAAGACAACATTTTAAATATAATTTCCCCCAACTAATATAGAGTCAATGCAACCCAATCAAATGCTCATCAGTCTTTTTGGGGAACTGATAATCTGATTGTAAACTGATGTAGACTAGACAAAACAATTTGGGAAAAGATAACAAAGTTGAAGGACATCCTCCACTGATTTCAAGATTTGCTTTACTGCCTTAACAACCAAAATAGCATGATATGGTGTAAAAATAAACATACAGGTCGATGAAAGCAAATAAAGAATTTAGATACAAACTCACACTTATATGATCAATTGATTTCAACAATGGCTCCAAGGTAATTCAGTTGGGAAGCAATACTCTTTTCAACAAATGGTACTTGAACNAGCACAGCCACACACACACACTGAAATAAAATTTAAACTCCAGTCACACTAACTTCAACTCAGGTCTCACTAGCCACATGTGTGGCCAGTGGTGACCATATTGGATAGTGTAGAAGACCATGTCCATACTGCAAAAAAATTCATTGGCCAACTCTAAGCCAAAGAAATGGGATAATAATGCTGAGAGACTACAGGCATTTTACAGATATTTAGAAACTAGCAAACACTCTCCATTGGCTGGCATATAGGGTGAGAATCAAACAGTGGTGGTAGATAAGACTGCAAAGAGAAGTTGAAGTCAAGTCCAGTGAGTCTTGAACATATTCAGGTGGAATCAAGGATTTGTTCGAGGCAGAGGACTGTGACTCAGAAGGATTAATGTTTGGTAATGTGCAGAATGATGACCTGGAGAAACCACTGGGCAAGGATTCAATCCTGGCTGCATGTTAGAATCACCCGAGAGGCTTTTTAAAATTCCAGTGCCCAGGCCATACCTGAGAAGAACTAAAACGGACTCACTGGAGGTGAGACTCAGGCAACAGTAATGTTTAAACCTTCCCAGGTGAGTCCAACATGGCAAGGGACTTAGGGATAACCAATGTTTTTACATGCCAGCATCCCTTCTCTCACTTCTGTCAATGATAACTTCTGTCCTTGTTATGAACTTCCCCTATCATTTCTGCTCAATCCTGGTGGAGTTGCCACTCCTAATAAGTTGACTCCCTGACCACTAGAAGTGGCCTGGGAACCAAATTTTGAAAAATCACAATACGCAGGTAATACTGGTCATGGTGGTTGGCCCAGATTTAGACTACAGTCCAAGTCAGGCAAGGAAGAACCTGATCTGGGATTTTACATACTGCTGGTTAGAAAGGTTCTCAATTCCATCTAGAAAGTCAACATACTTGGATGATGCTGGTCTGAACATCTCTGTGAATGTGTTCCCTTCTATGCTTCATCACTACCATCACTCCATTGCAAGGTAGAAGGCCACTCACATAAGAACATTACAAAATTCATAGGAGCAAGCACAACTACGAGCTCCCTTTTGAATCTGTTTAAAGGACTGATCAAGATTGGGGATCATGGACAGTTCTTGACCTATTTCCACCTTGAAAAGCACAACCAATGTCCTACTCAGTTACTTTGGCCAGTCATTCCCAGGTATAAATTAATGGGGATTTATTGTATTCTCTGTTGATGATTCACTACCATAGGCCAGTAAAGCAGAGAAAGTATCAGAGGCAGTGAACTTAATTGGTTGGAAATGTGGGTGGGTCTTAGGTCTACTCACAGGAAGGGAAAATAAGGCTTTTGATGAGAAAAGACAGTACCTGGTAGTGTAGGCATTCCTTCCACCCCTGCAATCTTTCCACTGCTGATGTTTCCTGTCATTTTTACCTGAGCATACAACCTTTACCTTACACCACCTCAGGCATTTTATGTAACTTAACGCAGGCAATTTTCAGATGCTAGTCTCTATAGGATGTGCTCTGTATTTTAAAGGAATTTTACAATTAAGATGTAGGCTTCTATGACATGTGATAAAGAGAAATCTCCTCCCTAGTGGGAGGTTGTTCAAAACACCCTTTACAAGCCCACTTCCAGTTCTAATAGTGAATGAACATATTTAGCAGGTGTGCATGTTTTGTGAATGTAAAAAAAGAAAAGAAAAAGACTGAAAGGTGAGAAGTTAAAGGTCAAAAGAAGAGAACTTTTTTCTTCCTAGTGAGAAGATCTTTCCATTCTATAAATTCACTCATTTTTTAAAAAATGGATCTGGACTACCCTGGTGGTCCAGTGGTTAAGAATCTGCCTCCCAATGAGGCACACAGGTTTGATTTCTGCTCCAGGAAGATTCCACATACAACAAAGTCTATGTGAAGCAACTACTGAGCCCATGATTTAGGGCCTGAGAACCACAACTTCCAAGTCAGTGTGCCGCAACTACTGAAGCCTGCATGGTATGCCCCACAGCCCATGCTCCACAACAAGGAAAACCACCGCAATGAAAAGCCCACACACGGCAACTAGACAGTGGTCCCCACTCAGCACAGCTAGAGAAAGCCAGCACACAGGAGCAGAGAATCAGCCAGATATAAACAGATCAATAAATTATTCAATTTAAAAAAAGGATCTTACCCTACACCTATGGACTTCAAACCTCCTTTTTAAAGGAAACAGAGGTCCAATATGGAAATCATATAGATGACCATATAGGGGCTGGGGGAAACAGGGCTCTTTGAGTTTTCTCTTTCTAGTCCCTACATAATCCCTGAGATGCCAGTGAGCAAGGCTTGAAATCCACTATATCAAGTTATTTCCATCACTGGCTGCCAAGTGTGGCACCCCCTGTACAGCATAGCAGCCTTGCCCCAAAGGCCTGAAACAGAAATTAATTTATTAGAATTAGGATGGCTTTGTATCTTCCAGAGTCTTCTATAAAAATGCAAATGTCCCTGGGAGGAAAAACATCTTAAGCAATCATGGAGTATTATTTTATCAATTCAATGTGCAGCTTGGAAACTTAGCTGACAGCAAAGCCCTATAGGACTGGGCACAGATAAAGGAGTTGAGGCAGATGTAGCCAAGGAAAAATGTCTTTACTTCCTGAAGTAGTACAGGACCCACCGAGCAGGCCATCAACAGGCTTTACACAAAATTATAAAATGGTAACATCTGAATATATCTTGAATGTCAGATATTCTCGCAAGTCTCAGTCTGTGTTGTAGCACATTTTATGTATTCCTTGACTCTTTTATGTAATTAAGTCATATTTGTATTCCTTACAAAAGCTAATGATGAAAGTACAATTTTTATACTCAGTATTACAGATAAGGAAACTGAGGCACAGAGGAGTTAAAATCATGCACCTAATAAGAGGCAAGATTCAAGCTAAGCCATTCAAGTCAAGATTCAAATCTGAACAATCTAACTCTAGGGACTGTGATAACCTCACGCAATGGTTCATCTTCCAGAGGTGGAAATTATTTCAACTCACCCTGGCATTTCTAAAGGGTGGCCTTCTAAACTTTAACTCGCTAACCTCTGGCATCCTCTTGAGTTTGGCTGACTATCCCAAAGGAAACAAGAAGGATGAATTTCCAGTAAGCTATGTGCTTATTGATACGGGACTTATCTTCTAGTTTTGCATGCAATCTAACCAGTTCAATAAGGATTTCACTCAGTTGAGGCCAGGTGTTTTCAGGTCTTCCATGGACTCCAGCAAGAATCGTGCTGCTAAACTCAGGAAAATGACACATATAGAATTTAACTGAATACCAACATCTAAAGCTGAATTGTGAAAACTGGTGACCCTAGGAGTTTGGTCTTTGCCAATATCATTAAAGCATCCTTGTTTTCCTCTAGGAGTTTTATAATTTTGAATCCTATGTTCAAGTATTTAAGCCATGTTGAGCTGAATTTTTTTGAGTACTGTAAGGTAAAGGTTCAGTGACACTCTTTTGAACATGGCTATTAAGTTTTCCCAGCACTGTTTATTAAAGAGAGTATCTTTCCCCCATATTCTTGGCTCCTTTTTTGAAAATTATTGATCATATACGCATCAGTTTATTTCTCGACTCTTTATTCTGTCCAATTGACCTATGTATATGTTTTTATGCCAACACCATACTCTTATGATACTATAGCTTTGTGAAATAGTTTGGACTCAGGAAATGTGACATCTCCAGCTTTGTTCTTTTTTCTCAAGATTGCATTGGTTATCTGGGATATTTTTTAGTTCCACACACATTTTAGGATTTTTTTCCTAATTCTGTGATAAAGGCCATTGGAATTTTGATAGTGATAGCATTAAATATGTAGATCGCTTTGGGTAGTATGAACGTCTTAACAATGTTAATTCTTCCAATCCATGAACTTTGGTAAAATCATTTATTGGTTTTAACATTTTTTTTGGTAGAGAGAAGACAACATTTTAAATATAATTTCCCCCAACTAATATAGAGTCAATGCAACCCAATCAAATGCTCACCAGTCTTTTTGGGGAACTGATAATCTGATTGTAAACTGATGTAGACTAGACAAAACAATTTGGGAAAAGATAACAAAGTTGAAGGACATCCTCCACTGATTTCAAGATTTGCTTTACTGCCTTAACAACCAAAATAGCATGATATGGTGTAAAAATAAACATACAGGTCGATGAAAGCAAATAAAGAATTTAGATACAAACTCACACTTATATGATCAATTGATTTCAACAATTGCTCCAAGGTAATTCAGTTGGGAAGCAATACTCTTTTCAACAAATGGTACTTGAACCATTGAATATCAGAGGACAAAATAAGTGTACTTTATTTTTACATCATACCATGTATAAAATACAACTAAAAATACATTATAGGCTTACAAATTGTGAGTTAACACTAAAAACTTCTGGGAGGAAATAGATTAAAAGTCTTTGTGCCATTGAATAAATCCAAATTTCTTAAATAGGATATTTTTTAAAAACTCAAAATGATAAATTGAACTTCATTTGTAAAAAATTGCTTTTCAAAGATATTTTTAAGAAAATTAAAATGCAATACACAGTCTAGAATATTTGTAAAACATTCCCACAGACTGTAACCTGCCAGGCTCCTCTGTCCATGAAATTCTCCAGGCAAGAATATTGGAGCGGGTTGCCATTCCCTTCTCCAGGGAATCTTCCAGATGCAGGAATCAAACCTGGGCCTCCTGCATTGCAGGAAGATTCTTTACCATCTGAGCCACCTGGGGAGTGCCCTTGTAAAACATAGATCTATTAAAAGACTTGTGTCCATAGTATATAAGAATTCTTACAACTTAATAAAGAAAACAAAGCTATTTTTGAAATGAATAAAATATTTGAATAGAGAGCTTAACCAAGATATACCAATGGTTAATAAACACACAAATCAACATGATTAACCATTAGCAAATGCAAGTTAAAACTACAATGAGATACTACATGCTCTCCAGAACTGCAAACATAACCAAGTGTTTGCAAGAATGTGAGGCAACTTGAGCCCTCATACATGATACATGGGAACATACTTTAGAAAGCAGTTTGGCCACCTCTTATACTCTTATGAAGATAAATATACACTACTCTACAACCCAGCAATTTCTTTTTTATATGTTTACCCAAAAAACATAACCAAGTGTTTGCAAGAATGTGAGGCAACTTGAGCCCTCATACATGATACATGGGAACATACTTTAGAAAGCAGTTTGGCCACCTCTTATACTCTTATGAAGATAAATATACACTACTCTACAACCCAGCAATTTCTTTTTTATATGTTTACCCAAAGGAAAGAAAGCATATGTCCACACAAAGATGTATATGCAAATGTTTATAGCAACTTCTCTTATAATAGTTCAAAATGGAAGCTGAAGCACCAGTATCTTGGTCATCTGATACACACAGNTGCTTTTCAAAGATATTTTTAAGAAAATTAAAATGCAATACACAGTCTAGAATATTTGTAAAACATTCCCACAGACTGTAACCTGCCAGGCTCCTCTGTCCATGAAATTCTCCAGGCAAGAATATTGGAGCGGGTTGCCATTCCCTTCTCCAGGGAATCTTCCAGATGCAGGAATCAAACCTGGGCCTCCTGCATTGCAGGAAGATTCTTTACCATCTGAGCCACCTGGGGAGTGCCCTTGTAAAACATAGATCTATTAAAAGACTTGTGTCCATTGTATATAAGAATTCTTACAACTTAATAAAGAAAACAAAGCTATTTTTGAAATGAATAAAATATTTGAATAGAGAG
Organism: Oreotragus oreotragus; assembly: GCA_006410675.1. Lineage (NCBI taxonomy): Eukaryota > Metazoa > Chordata > Mammalia > Artiodactyla > Bovidae > Oreotragus > Oreotragus oreotragus. The sequence continues at coordinate 181,910 of SJYX01022906.1, forward strand.
CTTAACCAAGATATACCAATGGTTATTAAACACACAAATTAACATGATTAACCATTAGCAAATGCAAGTTAAAACTACAATGAGATACTACATGCTCTCCAGAACTGCAAACATAACCAAGTGTTTGCAAGAATGTGAGGCAACTTGAGCCCTCATACATGATACATGGGAACATACTTTAGAAAGCAGTTTGGCCACCTCTTATACTCTTATGAAGATAAATATACACTACTCTACAACCCAGCAATTTCTTTTTTATATGTTTACCCAAAGGAAAGAAAGCATATGTCCACACAAAGATGTATATGCAAATGTTTATAGCAACTTCTCTTATAATAGTTCAAAATGGAAGCTGAAGCGCCAGTATCTTGGTCATCTGATACACACAGATAACTCATTGGAAAAGTTCCTGATGCTGGGAAAGATGAGGGCAGAAGAAGAGGGTGTCAGAGGCTGAAACGGATGGATGGCATCAACAATGCGATGAACATGAACTTGGGCAAACTCTGGGAGATGGTGAGGGACAGGGAGACCTGGGGTGCTGCAGTCCATGGGGCTGCAAAGAGTCAGACACGACTGGGTGACTGAAGAACAACACAAAGAAAGATAAATAGAAATTGGTTTATGGTATTTTGGAGGCTGGCAAGTCCAAAATCTGCAGAGTCGGCCAACAGTCTGGAATCCACAGAAGAGTAGCAGTTCTAATTTGAAGGCAATCTGCTGGTGGAATTCCCTCTTCTTCTATGAAGTTAGTCTTTTTCCACTAAAGCCTTCAACTGATTGGAGGAGGCCCACCCTCATTACTTCAGCTTCCCAGGTGGTACAGAGGTAAAGAATCTGCCTGCCAATGCAGGAGACACAAGAGATGTGGTTCAATCCCTGGGTGGAGAAGAGCCCCTGGAGGAGGGCATGGAAACCCACTCCAATATTTTTGCCTGGAGAATCCCATGGACAGAGGAGCCTGGCAGGCTACAGTCCATAGGGTCACAAAGATACAACTGAAGTGACTTAGCATGCATGCACTATACCAATTATCTCATTTGTTCCTCATTTTAAACCAACTAGATAGAAGTTACAACTTCTACCATATACTGGGAAAGAAAGTGAAATTTCAATAAGTTAAATTTTTTCAATGATTTAAATGTATCCCCATTTCCCACTGCTGGCAAAGGCTGACTCTGGAATTCAGGGCAATTATCCTGTCTCCAGATACATGCTCCTTTGACCACAGTGCCCTAGAGAAAGAAAGTAAAAGTAAGGGATTAAATATATCCTTTGTTCCTTATGAATGTCCCCTGGCATTTATCCAAACCCAAGACATTTAAGGGTTACATAATTTTTCATGTTCATTTTTAGAGTTAGTAAAATCAATGATATATTTTATAAAGACTTCTTTCACTTTTATCCCATGACAAGATGAAGTTAACAAAGGAGCAAACCACTGATTAAATAGAGGCAGAAAGAAAGTAACATCTGAAGATGAAATTCCTACGTGCTTTTGCTTGCTATTTATTTCAAAACAGTGTTATTAAAGGGGTGGGAGAAAGTCATGGACTATAAAAATCTGTTAACAGATGTAGAAAAGGAAATGTAAGAAAAGAAAAAAAGACTGTAAGATGATAAACCATGGGTCATCTAAACTAATTTATTTAATTGGCATTTTCCTCACAAAATGCAGAAAAAACATATAAATGCATGTTTAACAAATAACATATAAAAAACTTATTCTACAACTCTTTGTTATTTTTTTATATTTTCAATTTAAAGGGACAGAAATTTCTCCCACTTCAGTATAAATGAAAAGCTTATTCACTTCTATGTCATTTTAAATTCATTTTGGAGCTACATACAAAGAGTCGTTTATTTAGCCCTTATGGAGATGGATGGAAGAAATCCCTTAGGCATTATCTTTGCCTTTCCACTCCCTGACCATGGAGAGAGCAAGCTTAGCACCATAGGTAACCACCTGCAAAAGTAGTATAATATCTACTTCACAGAAATGTTAGGGGAAAGATGCATAAATAAGCATCTAGGCAATTGGGAATCTACATCAAAGCATTACTACCCATTCTCTTGTGCTGTGCCTTCCCAGTGCCCCACAGCAAGGCATTCTCATGGCACAGCACCATTGCTCTTCATCCCAGGCCCAAATCTAGCCTATTTTCTTTTTTGTCTGCCAAGGAGGTCGTCTCACTCCCACTTCAACTAGGGCTGCCAAATAAGAGACAAAAGAACCCAAGTGCCCTGAGTGGTATCTAAGAAATCTCAGAAAGCATTAGCACAATGGTTCATACGTAGACAAACTTTCTCTTTCCTGGTGGAATTACACAAGAATCAGTTAAAAAGCATAATTTTGACAGCCAACTGGAAATGAGCCATGGAGTCAAATGTTATCAACAATATCAGTGACAAACTATTATCCATTTTAGTGAGTGTTGTTCAAGGCCATGAACATTGTCATTTAATCCTACACCAATTCACCAAGGAAGGTATTTTTAGTACTACTTTTCAGATAACAAATAGGTTATCATACAATTCAGAGACCCAACTCCTGAGCATATATCCATAAAAGATGAACATTCTAATTTGAAAAGATACAAGCAACCCAATGTTCATTGCAGCACCATTTACAATAGCTAAGATATGGACGAAACCTAAAGGTTCAATGATGGATGAATGGATAAAGAAGATAAGGTGCATATACACAATGGAATATTATTCCACCATAAAAAAGAATGTATGCAGCAACATGGGCAGACCTAGAGATCATACTAAGTCAGAGAAAGGTAAATATCATACAATATCATTTATATGTGGAATCTAAAAAATAATACAAATAAACCTCTTTACAAAACATAAATGGACTTACAGACTTAGAAAACAAATTTGTGTTTACCAAAGGAGAAAGTTGGGGAGGGAGGGATAAATTAGGAATTTGGAATTAACAGATATACCCCAGTGGCTCAGTGGTAAAGAACTCACCTGCAATGCTGGAGACACAGGAGATGTAGGTTCAATCCCTGGGTTGGGAAGATCCCCTGGAGGAGGAAATGGCAACCCACTCTGGTATTCTTGCCTGAAAAATCCCATGGACAGAGGAGCCTGGTGGGCTACAGTCTCTGGGATTGCAGAGTCAGACACGACTGGGCAACTGAACAGGCACACTACTACGTATAATATAAATAAAAACAAGGACCTACTCTACAGCTATATAGCACAGGAAACTATTTTCAATATCCTGAAATAGCCTATAATGGATGAGAATCTGAAAAAGAACGTATATATGTAATATGAATGTGTATTCACGTGCTCAGTCACTCTGTCATGTCCGACTCTATGTAACTCCATGGACTGTAGTCCACCAGGCTCCTCTGTCCATGGGATTCTCCAGGCAAGAATACTGGAGTGAGCTGCCATTTCCTCCTCCAGGAGATCTTCTGATCCAGGGATTGAACTCACATCTCTTGCATCTCCTGTATCGGCAGGCGACTCTTTACCACTGAGCCACCCGGGAAGCTCCCAGTATGTAAACACACATACATATAAAATCTGAATCACTGTGCTGTACACCTGAAACTAACACAATGTTGTAAATGAACTATTCTTTAATTTAAAAAGAGAAATGTATTAGAACTTAAAGAAGTTAAACAATTTGATTATAGCTATTAGAGTCAAGATTTGAACCAATGTGAAGGAAGGGGACCCTATACAATTCATTCATCCTTTAGGACATTGTACACAGAATAAAAGTGAATACAGACTTCTCAAAAATGATAATGGGCAGGCGGCTGCGACCTGGTGCACTAGGCGCGGGCGGCTGTGACCTGGCGCACTAAGCGCGGCTGAGGGGAGCTACCCAAGTCTGAGGTCAGGGGCTGCGGCCCGGAGGAGCTACCCCGCGTCCAAGGTCAGTGGCAGCCGGGAGGAGACGAGGTCAGGGGCGGCGGCAGAGAGGAGCTACCCCACGTCCGAGGTCAGGGGCAGCCGGGAGAAGCCACCTTGTGCCCGAGGCCAGGGGCGGCGCCTGGGAGGAGCAATCCGAGGAGCGGTGGCTGCAGGGGCATAGGAGGACCTAGAGGAGCTATCCCACGTTGAAGGTCCTTTCATCCAAGGTAAGGAACAGTGGCTGTGTTTTGCTGGAGCAGTCGTGAAGAGATACCCCACGCCCAAGGTAAGAGAAACCCAAATAAGACGGTAGGTGTTGCAAGAGGGCATCAGAGGGCAGACACACTGAAACCAACTCACAGAAAACTAGTCAAACTAATCACACTAGGACCACAGCCTTGTCTAAATCAATGAAACTAAGCCATGTCCACGGGGCAACCCAAGACAGGCGGGTCATGGTGGAGAGGGCTGACAGAACGTGGTCCACTGGAGGAGAGAATGGCAAACCACTTCAGTATTCTTGCCTTGAGAACCCCATGAACAGTATGAAAAGGCAAAATGATAGGATACTGAAAGAGGAACTCTCCAGGTCAGTAGTTGCCCAATATGCTACTGGAGATCAGTGGAGAAATAACTCCAGAAAGAATTAAGGGATGGAGCCAAAGCAAAAACAATACCCAGCTGTGGATGTGACTGGTGATAGAAGCAATGTCCGATGCTGTAAAGAGCAATATTGCATAGGAACCTGGAATGTCAGGTCCAAGGCAAATTGGAACTTGGAATGTCAGGAATCAAGGCAAATTGGAAGTGGTCAAACAAGAGATGGCAAGAGCGAACGTTGACATTCTAGGAATCCGTGAACTAAAACGGACTGGAATGGTTGAATTTAACTCAGATGACCATTATATCTACTACTGCAGGCAGGAATCCCTCAGAAGAAATGGAGTAGCCATCATGGTCAACAAAAGAGTCCGAAATGCAGTACTTGGATGCAATCTCAAAAACGACAGAATGATCTCTGTTCGTTTCCAAGGCAAACCATTCAATATCACAGTTATCCAAGTCTATGCCCCAACCAGTAATGCTGAAGAAGCTGAAGTTGAACGGTTTTATGAAGACCTACAAGACCTTGTAGAACTAACACCCAAAAAAGATGTCCTTTTCATTATAGGGGACTGGAATGCTAAAGTAGGAAGTCAAGAAACACCTGGAGTAACAGGCAAATTTGGCCTTGGAATGCGGAATGAAGCAGGGCAAAGACTAATAGAGTTTTGCCAAGAAAATGCACTGGTCATAGCAAACACCCTCTTCCAGCAACACAAGAGAAGACTCTACACATGGACATCACCAGATGGTCAACACCGAAATCAGATTGATTATATTCTTTGCAGCCAAAGATGGAGAAGCTCTATACAGTCAACAAAAACAAGACCAGGAGCTGACTGTGGCTCAGATCATGAACTCCTTATTTCCAAATTCAGACTTAAATTGAAGAAAGTAGGGAAAACCGCTAGACCATTCAGGTATGACCTAAATCAAATCCCTTATGATTATACAGTGGAAGTGAGAAATAGATTTAAGGGCCTAGATCTGATAGACAGAGTTCCTGATGAACTATGGAATGAGGTTCGTGACATTGTACAGGAGACAGGGATCAAGACCATCCCCATGGAAAAGAAATGCAAAAAAGCAAAATGGCTGTCTGGAGAAGCCTTACAAATAGCACTGAAAAGAAGAGAGGCGAAAAGCAAAGGAGAAAAGAAAAGATATAAGCATCTGAATGCAGAGTTCCAAAGAATAGCAAGAAGAGATAAGAAAGCCTTCTTCAGCAATCAATGCAAAGAGATAGAGGAAAACAACAGAATGGGAAAGACTAGAGATCTCTTCAAGAGAATTGGAGATACCAAGGGAACATTTCATGCAAAGATGGGCTCGATAAAGGATAGAAATGGTATGGACCTAACAGAAGCAGAAGATATTAAGAAGAGGTGGCAAGAATACACAGAAGAACTGTACAGAAAAGATCTTCACGACCCAGATAATCATGAGGATGTGATCACTAATCTAGAGCCAGACATCTTGGAATGTGAAGTCAAGTGGGCCTTAGAAAGCATCACTAAGAACAAAGCTAGTGGAGGTGATGGAATTCCCGTTGAGCTGTTTCAAATCCTGGAAGATGATGCTGTGAAAGTGCTGCACTCAATATGCCAGCAAATTTGGAAAACTCAGCAGTGGCCACAGGACTGGAAAAGGTCAGTTTTCATTCCAATTCCAAAGAAAGGCAATGCCAAAGAATGCTCAAACTACCGCACAATTGCACTCATCTCACACGCTAGTAAAGTAATGCTCAAAATTCTCCAAGCCAGGCTTCAGCAATATGTGAACCGTGAACTCCCTGATGTTCAAGCTGGTTTTAGAACAGGCAGAGGAACCAGAGATCAAATTGCCAACATCCGCTGGATCATGGAAAAAGCAAGAGAGTTCCAGAAAAACATCTATTTCTGCTTTATTGACTATGCCAAAGCCTTTGACTGTGTGGATCACAATAAACTGTGGAAAATTCTGAAAGAGATGGGAATACCAGACCACCTAACCTGCCTCTTGAGAAATCTGTATGCAGGTCAGGAAGCAACAGTTAGAACTGGACATGGAACAACAGACTGGTTCCAAATAGGAAAAGGAGTACGTCAAGGCTGTATATTGTCTCCCTGCTTATTTAACTTATATGCAGAGTACATCATGAGAAACGCTGGACTGGAAGAAACACAAGCTGGAATCAAGATTGCCGGGAGAAATATCAATAACCTCAGATATGCTGATGACACCACCCTTATGGCAGAAAGTGAGGAGGAGCTAAAAAGCCTCTTGATGAAAGTGAAGGAGGAGAGCGAAAAAGTTGGCTTAAAGCTCAACATTCAGAAAACGAAGATCATGGCATCCGGTCCCATCACTTCATGGGAAATAGATGGGGAAACAGTGGAAACAGTGTCAGACTTTATTTTTTTGGGCTCCAAAATCACTGCAGATGGTGACTGCAGCCATGAAATTAAAAGACGCTTACTCCTTGGAAGAAAAGTTATGACCAACCTGGATAGTATATTCAAAAGCAGAGACATTACTTTGCCGACTAAGGTCCGCCTAGTCAAGGCTATGGTTTTTCCTGTGGTCATGTATGGATGTGAAAGTTGGACTGTGAAGAAAGCTGAGCGCCGAAGAATCGATGCTTTTGAACTGTGGTGTTGGAGAAGACTCTTGAGAGTCCCTTGGACTGCAAGGAGATCCAACCAGTCCATTCTGAAGGAGATCAACCCTGGGATTTCTTTGGAAGGAATGATGCTAAAGCTGAAACTCCAGTACTTTGGCCACCTCATGCGAAGAGTTGACTCATTGGAAAAGACTCTGATGCTGGGAGGGATTGGGGGCAGAAGGAGAAGGGGACGACCGAGGATGAGGTGGCTGGATGGCATCATTGACTCAATGGACGTGAGTCTGAGTGAACTCCAGGAGTTGGTGATGGACAGGGAGGCCTGGCGTGCTGCGATTCATGGGGTTGCAAAGAGTCAGACACGACTGAGTGACTGAACTGAACTGAGCAGGTTGTTCCAGAAGAAGATGTAAGAAGCTGTAGCTTCTTCATCCTGAGACCATGAACCCATGCCAAGGCATCTAGTGGAGAAGACTGAAGGAAAGACGAAGAGGGTACCCACATTGAGATACAGGGGTATCTATTCTCTCCTGGCACTCCAACTCCCAAAACACTCATATTTGACAAACAGCTTTCATTTTCTTCCATACCTTTCCAACTTAATACCATTATTAATGAGCACATCCTCTGTGCAAAGCTTTCTTTTGGAAATTGATGGGAAGTAAGTAGGTGGGTGAGGCAGCAAGGAGAAAAAGCAGTAAGAAGAAAAGGTGATAAGTGGGAGGATGAAGGTCACTGGAGGAAAAAAGAACCAGAAATATATTCATCCTTGCTCGGAAAAAATGACTAAGTAAAATAAGTGTGATCATTTGAGGTAGTCAGTCAGTCTGACCTTTATAGAAGAACAGGATGGATTCTGCTTTTCTCCCACTGCAAGTCATTTTAAAGCAATCCATAAGGGTTCACTTCCATCAGAAGGCAGTGAGATGCTATTGCATAGCTGTTATCTACAGAAAGAGTTTCAGATGGGTCAGCTCACACTTTTCCACTTTCTTTAAAGCATAGAGGTGATAGACTCCAAAGAAAAAGTACATGGTTACTTTTGTTTGACTGTTCTTGGATATACCATAAACAGAGAGGCCAGGTGAAAACACTGTAAGGCAATATCTGATAGGAACAAAAGAATAACCTGTTTTATCCTTTTTGACCATGTCAACATTTTATTTCCAGAAGAACTCCAGAGATAGAGAATCCAGAGGTGCCACAGTGGGCAAGATGGGGCAGTAGTCCAAAGTAACTCCTTAGTAGTGACCCAGATGGAGCAAATACCTGGTGGGTAATCTTGTCTCCCAGAATGAAAAGAGTCTCTCCTGCAGCATAAGAAAAAATGTCCAGTTATGAGGGAAAAACTGAACAAAATGGAAGCAGGTAATTATTCATCTTAAAAGGTTTTCAAGTCTGATAATAGGATTTGTGATCTTTAGCAGGTTCAAAGGTTTAGGAGATTCTAGCTCATTAATGCAGAACAGTAAGGCTCTCCCTAAACAAACCTACATTACTTTGCTTGGGCTGCTAAAATGAAGTAACACACAGTGGGTGGCTTAAAACAGCAGAAATGTATTGACTCACAGTCTGGAGGCCAGAAGTCTGAACTGAGTTGTCAGCAGGACCTGCTCCATCTGGAGCCTATAGGCAAAAATCCTTTTTGGCTTCTTCCAAATTCTGGGAGAAGCCATTAATCTTTAGCATCACTCTCCTATAGTTGCCTCAATCCAGTCTCTGCCTCTATCATCATGTGGTATTCTCCCTGTGTGTTTCTGCCATCACTTGGCATTTTTCTCTTTTTATAAAGACAGCAATCATTTTGAATTGGGGCTCGCCCTAAGGCCTGGTGGCTGGGGCTTCCCTGGTGGCTCAGATGGTAAAGAGCCTGCCTGGAACATAGGAGACCCAGGTTCAATCCTTGGGTTGGGAAGATCTCTTGGAGAAGGGAATGGCTACTCACTCCAGTATTCTTGCCTGGAGAACTCCATAAAAAAGAATGAATGCAGCAACATGGATGGACCTAGATATTATCATACTAAGTCAGTCAGTCAGATAGTATTCTTGCCTGTAGAACTCCATGGACAGAGGAGCCTGGTGGGCTACAGTCCTTGGGGTTGCAAAGAGTTGGACATGACCGAGAGGTTAACATTAATGACCTCATCTTAACTTGATTAGATCTACAAAGAACTTACTTCCAAATCAAGTCACATTCACTGTAGGCTAAGACTTCAACATATTTTAGGGGAGCCTCAGCAGCTCAAGTCCACCTCTTCATTCATTCAAGAATAAAACATCTGTGCTCTTTGCTGACTCCTAGTGACTTCACTTTCAGTTTTCACTTCCATGCACTGGGGAAGGAAATGGCAACCCACTCCAGTGTTCTTGCCTGGAGAATCCCAGGGACGGCAGAGCCTGGTGGGCTGCCGTCTATGGAGTCACAGAGTCAGACACGACTGAAGTGATTTAGCAGTAGCAGTGACTAAAAAGACCTTTGTTGGCAAAGTAATGTCTCTGACTTTTAATATGCTATCTAGGTTGGTCATAACTTTCCTTCCAAGGAGTAAGTGTCTTTTAATTTCATGGCTAAGCGTCTTTTAATTTCAAGGCTGTAGTCACCATCTGCAGTGATTTTGGAGCCCCCAAAAATAGTCTCTCACTGTTTCCACTGTTTCCCCATCTATTTCCCATGAAGTGAT
>SJYX01022906.1:196549-234264 GCA_006410675.1 Oreotragus oreotragus
CCCAAGACACATATTAATCAAATTAACAAAGACCAAACATAAAGAACAAATATTAAAAGCAGCAAGGGAAAAACAATAAATAACATACAAGGGGATTCCCATAAGGATAACAGTAGATCTTTCAATAGAAATGCTTCAGGCCAGGAGGGAATGGCAAGACATACTTAAAGTGATGAAAGAAAATAACCTACAGCCCAGGCACTGACCTTAAAAATGGAATCGTCACCATTAGGGGCAAAGGATGAACTTAGCTACTTGTTCACTGGAACATAAAGTTACTGTTGGGTTGGCCAAAAAGTTCATTCAGGGTTTCCTGTACAACTTATGGACAAACCTGGATGAACTTTTTGGCCAGACCCAATACACATAAACTTTCTAGCCTTTCCCCTTGTCCTCTCCCAATTTCTCACTAAAACACCCATTGGCTTCCATTCCCTCCTGACTCCTGTTGCAGAAGAGCCTCTTTTGCTTACAGAGATATTCTAGTAAGGCAGATGGGGGTGTCAGCAAGATACTCTTCATAACTTCAAGTCTGCATGCTGAGAATGAAATTGGGAGAAGTGTAATTAATGAGATTAGCCATCTGGACAAGAAATGTCCCTCAGTAATGAATGGCTAAAGTGTTTCAGGAACATCCAGGCTCAGTAACCTCAGTGTCCTCAGAAAATCATTAGCTTATCTAAGATTGTAGTTAATCAAGACATGAAATTTGGAGACAGACAGATAGTTTAAATTCAAGCTAATCTACTTCTGTCATTTTGTTCAACCTATCTAACTTTTCTAGCCTCAGTTTTCTCATATGTAAAATAAGGTTAGTGGTACTTACTTCATATAATTACAAAAATTAAATGAGTGAATTTATACCTAGTCTGTACACAAAATGTCTGGAGAAGGGAATGGCAATCCACTCCAGTGTTCTTGCCTAGAGAATTCCATGGACAGAGAAGCCTGGTGGGCTATAGTCCATGGGGTCACAAAGAGTCAGACACGACTGAGTGACTAACACACACACACACAGAGAATATATCAATAAAGCATTATGGAGGCTAGAATTATAGCTGGAGGAATAGTACTAAATGAGGTAGAAATTCTTTATCATTGATTGTTTTAATGTGCAAATAAGAATTAGCATGAAGCATAAAAAATGATGTCTAAGGGCAGCTACGACCTCTACTATAAAACTACACATGTCCCCAACATGTGTAGGTCTAAATGAGATAGTTCTCTTTCTCTCCTTTTTTTCCTTTTAAATTACATACCAATGACTCATTTATTTTATAACTGGAGGTTCATACCTTTCACCTTCTTAACTCATTTTGCCCACCCTCTACCTCTGGCAACTACCAATCTGTTCTCTGTATCTGTGAGTTTGTTTTTTCTTTGTTTTGTTTGTCTTTATATTCCACATATAAGTGAGATCATACAGTGTTTATTTTCCTCTGTCTGACTTATTTCACTTAGCATAATGCCCTCAATGTCCTCTATATTGTCACAAGTGACAAGAATCCATTCTTTTGTATGGCTGAATAGTAGTCCATTGTATAGATATACCACAACTTCTTTATCTGTTCTTCCATCAATGGACATTTAGATTCTTTACATGAGCCAGTTCTCCTAGTATATAGATTCCTACATTCTTCTTTGGGTTACCATAGCTCAGTAACCACGAAAATCATCCAATTAACTCTTTTTATTCTGATTCTGTGATCATCAGCCAATGTATTATTTGTAATTTGACGTCTAGGGAACTTTCTTATCTAGAGAAAATATGCTGAATATCCCACCAACCAGTCCTTGTGACCTGTATACATTCTATTATAAAACACTGGCATTCTGCATTAGGCACCAATTTATTGTGAATTGATTTGGTAGAGTTCATCTCTGAGAGACTGGTTATCTGTGTGCAAATTGACACTGTGACATAAGAAATATACACAGGTATCCCTTGGAGATATTGAAGGTTTTGTTCCAGAGCACAACAATAAAATAAGCATCACAATAAAGCAAGTTACATGAATATTTTTTGCTTATCTAATGCACAGAAAAGATATATCTTTGTACTATAGTGTATTAAGTGTGCAATAGCACAATCCCTTAAAAACATATGCATACTTTAATTTAAAAATACTTCAGTGCTAAAAATTTAACTATATTTGAGAACATATAACAATAATGAAAAAGTTTGAAATGTTGCAAGAATTACTGAAATGCGACACAGAAATGAACTGAGTAAGTGCTGTTGGAAAAATGGCACTGATATATTTGCCTGATATAGGGTTACCAAAACCTTCAAGTTTTTAAAAATCACAGTATCTGTGAAATGTGACAAAGCCAACAGCAAGAAAACAGGTATTCTTGCATTTGGTCTTTGCCTTCCCCTTTCTGTTTCCTGGCACACAGCTCCAAAAACTCTAGGAATCTCTGAAATGATGTGTCCTTTTGTATGTTAAAGAGCTGACTAGTGACTGGGGGCCTCTGGATAGCTCCTAGGGATGGAGAGAGAGATGGTTGCCAGGGGAAGCAACCAAGTGATTAGAAGGTTAAAACTTCCAAGTCCACCTACTGACCCCCTGGGAGAGAAAGAGGCTGGAGACTGAATTCAGTCACCAATAGTCAATGATTTAATCAAATATGTCTACGTAATCAAGACTCAGTAAAAAATCCTAACTAATGGGTTTAGAGAACTTTTCCCTGGTGAACACACAGAGATGCTGGGAGGATGGTGCTCTTAAAGAGGGCATGGTAGATCTGTACCCCTTCCCCGTTCCTTGTCCTATGCATCTCTTCTATCTAGTTGTTCCTAAATTGTATCCTTCTATAATAAACTGGTAAATAAACTGTTTTCCTGAGTTCTGTGAGTTATTCTAGCAAATTATTGAACCAAGGAGGAGTGTGGGAACCTCCAATATATATCCAGTCACTTAAGAATACAGGTGACAGCCTGGGCTTGCGATTGGCATCTGAAGGGGTTGGGGAGGCAGAGGCAGTCTTATGTGACTGAGTGCTTAACTTGTGGGATCTGACACTAACTCCAGGTAGAAATCTCAGAATTGAACTGAATTTTAAGTCACCTATCTGGTGTCAGGAGAACTGATCAGAGTTGGAAAAAAAAACCCTAATACAAACATAAAGTTCTCCCTCTAAATGGATGATAATCTTACAATAACTTGCTGCTGTTAAGTCACTTCAGTCGTGTCCGACTCTGTGCGACCCCATAGATGGCAGCCCACCAGGCTCCCCTGTCCCTGGGATTCTCCAGGCAAGAACACTGGAGTGGGTTGCCATTTCCTTCTCCAATGCATGAAAGTGAAAGGTGAAAGTGAAGTTGCTCAGTCGTGTCCGACCCTCAGCGATCCCATGGACTGCAACCTTCCAGGCTCCTCCGACCATGGGATTTTCCAGGCAGGAGTACTGGAGTGGGGTGCCATTGCCTTCTCCATACAATAACTTAACCTTACTGAAACAATGCCAAAGTGTCTGACCAGTGTCACTCATGACAAATCCATGTCTTCATCTTTCATGTTCAGTGAAATTCCCCCTTAGTCTTGGGATATCAAGCCTCTTTAGTTTCTTCTAAGATTCTCTCTTTTCTTTTGTGAAATTGTTCTTTCTGTTTTCTCTATCTTCCCACAAACACATTTAAATTTCCTCTATTCTAGATATTTTTGCATTTACTAGTTTTTCTTCTCAAACTACTGTTTTCCTTTTACATTTTTAATTGCAGATCTTCTTTAAAGAGTAATTTAAGTATGGCTGATTAAACACACATTGACACAACATCCTCTCTCCTCAAATTATTTAAAGCTACAGAAATAGTTTCATTTTATTTTGTTTTGTTTTTAATAAAAGTAGCTACTTGAGCTCCATATAAAAAAAAGGAGGGACTTGGAAAAACATAATGAACAGGCCTTCAAGAGACAGACAACCCCAATCTTATACTAGCTGTTCCAGAGAAATAAAAAAAAATAATAATAAAAATCATTTACCTTGTTTTATTAGGCCAACAAGTCCAGATATCAAAACTGTCAAAGAAAATAAACACATTGGCCAGTTTTACTTACAAAATATACACATTAGTAGCCAAATAAAACATCTGCAGATCAAATCCAATAGGTTATATGAAAAATGTGCTCACAAATATGTATTTTTTATCTTTTCTTGGAAAACAAGAGTGACTAAGTAAGAAAAATCAATCAACAAAATTTACCCTATCAACAAGATTAAGGGAGAAAAGCCATCTTACTTTCTAAATATATTTTTAAAACTCACAAGCTATGGTAAACCTCAATATTTATTTCTGGTTTCTAAAAAACTGTTAAATTATAGTTAGAAGAATACTGTCTTAACCTGAGAAAATGTATTTACAAATATCTTTATAGTAAGCATTAAGATAGAACTTTGNTAGTCCAGAGCTTCAGAAAGAAAGAGCTGAGGAGGGCGTGAATTAATTTAATTCATTTATTTTTTGTTTAGTCAATAAATTGTGTCTGACTCTTTGCAACTCCAGGGACCACAGCTCACCAGGTTCCTCTGTCCATAGGGTTTCCCAAGCAAGAATGTCATAGTAGGTTGCCATTTTCTTTTCTAGGGGATCCTGTCTCTTATACACATCTAGATGTGTATAAGAGACAGGCATTAAAGATAGAACTTTGAAAACATTCCTTTTAAAGTCAACTATAAAAAACAAGAAAAACTGCATTATCACTTCTGCTATGCAGTATTCTATTGATGTTCAAGTCAACATAATAATATAGCATAAGAGAAACAAACTAGAAATAATGAAGTAGAAGAAATAAATCCCCCTTTTTTCAGCTTGCATGACCACCCATATAGAAAACCTAAGTAGATTAGATGAAGAGATTTTACCGATTTATGTGATTTATAAATCTTACCTAATACATAAAATCTTATAAATCTCACCAAATACATTAAAAATATATAAATTCCTTAAACACTGCCAGGGTCATGAACACAAGTGGATGATGTCACTGTGAGAGGGAAAAGAGCATCATCAATGGACACACACTTATCTGCTTCCTGTTTCTTCCATTTGCTGAGACTGATCACCTAGCTCATCTCCCTTCCTCATCTGTGTGCCTAAGTAAGCTGGCATCAGTTCAGCTCCCTTTGCCAAAAAGCTGGCCTGAGTGTGAAATGTCCCCAAATTTGCATTTGTGCAGAGAAAACAGGAGAGATTATCATTGGCCTTCACTATAAACTGCATATTCCAAATGATCCTCATCAGAACTTAATACAATAAGCATTGACAGTAACCCAACTAATACATGACATCTTGTTTCCCATTTATTCCTTTGGGAATGCCCAAAGTTTAGGCATTCTTTTTTTTGGGGGGGCGGGGGTTGTGAGGGTGAGGTAGAGGTTGTTTTCTGTTTGCTTTTGCTTAATTAACATAGTTGTAGAGGATCAAACTATCACCTGAATGCTTATGCACACGAACTTTCTTTTGTGCATTCTCACGTTCCAATAATTTTGTTCATGATGTTCATTTCCCCAGTTAGGAATGAATTCTCCCTTCCCCAATCAAAAGTTTACTCTTCATAAAAATTCTGCTCAAAAGTGTTCTCTATGAAGCTTCCAGACACATCCCAGTTAGCATCATCCTTGTGTTTATACATGTCCATTTTATACAGGTGTTTGTTTATACATCACTGTGGGACATTGAGCATTGTAGAGGGAAGTACCCTAACAATATCTGTGGACCACTGTATTACAAAATTGATCCTAGCGTTGTCTGACAGCATTTTCTCCAATAAACAGAAAAGTTATATATTGGAATTCTCCAAAACTGTAGTCACTATCTGCATACGGCTAATAAGCACTTAAAATGTAACTGGTATGACTAAAGAAATGAGTCTTAAATTTTATTCCAATTTAATAAATTTGAAAGTAAACAGTGGAGCTTGAAAAGCTTTCTTGTGATAGAAAATGAAAGTCACATAAACTAATATGACATGCTATTTGACTTAGCTGGCAAATAACTGAAATTGAATTAATTTCCAACTTGAGTTATCATCTTAGGTGTCTGGTAGCATCTACTTACTGGTCTTTAGAGCTATTTGATGGTCTCTAGAAAGACACCATCTTTGGTCTCTGCAGTTGGAGGAGACTTCATTAAGGAGAGAAAACTTAGTGTTGGTTTTAAAGGAACAGTAACCCTTTCACAATGAATGTTAGAAATATTCGAGAAATATGAGAAATGAGGACCATGGAAGTAGGGAAGTGAAATTATCCCTTACTGAAAAGATTAATTTATTTGAAGACAAATTGTGGAAGGTATAGACTAAGACTTGTACTTTCTCTTGAAGATTGTATCCCATTTAATCTACCTCTAATATTCTTCTCAAGGATATTGTTCCAGTATCTTGTCTCTTTGTCTCCATTGTCATCAATTATTCCATATCTATTTACTGATGACTTCCCAGTAGATAATAAAGCTATTATTTCTGACATCCAAAAGAGGGGGCAAAGCACTTCCTTTGGGTTCCTTTTCCCCAGCAATGCCCATCTCATTTCACCTCATTTATCTCTTTCATTTCTCAATGATGAAGCATTTGATTGATGTTTTATTAGCTGATGGGCAATATTTGACACAACTGCTTAGAGCAGATATTAGTATCCTTAGGAAAGCCAGGATTCAGGATTCAATAATTCTCAAGGAGACACAATCTACAGGGCTTCTGGATACCATCTTATCTAGCTTTTCCTCCTATCTGTCCAGCAGCTCCTTTTCAGTTTCCATTATAAACAGCAGTCAACTCATCCAGAGAGGTCAATAACTTATCATGCTTGTGCTAAGTTGCTTCAGTCGTGTCCGACTGTTTGTGATCCTATGGACTGTAGCCTGCCAGGCTCCTCTGTCCATGGGATTCTCCAGGTAAGAATACTGGAGTGAGCTACCATGCTCTCCTCCAGGGAATCTTCCCAACCCAGGGATCAAACCTACATCTCTTATGTCTCTTGATTGGCAGGCAGGTTCTTTACCAGCAGCACCACCTGGAAAGCCCCAATACCTTATCAAAAGACCATAATTAATAATTGGCATACTTGGACACCAAACTCCATTCTCTCTTATTTCCAAGCCAGTGCCTATTACAATAATGTTAAATACTTTTATAGGCTATTGGATAGAGGAGGTCCCAGAAAGACATTTCCCACTTGACTATGCCCCAGAGAAGGGAAAATACAGAGATTAGAGAAAGATTGCTTCTTAGACATAGTTACCTCATCTAAATCTCATTTGATGTACTCATGCATGGCATGATATTTCTTAGATCATCAAATTAATAATAGTATGTGGTCCATCCTGGGACACAAAAACTTTACAGTTTTGGTGACTAGCAACTGCTGTAGTCCAGAGCTTCAGAAAGAAAGAGCTGAGGAGGGCGTGAATTAATTTAATTCATTTATTTTTTGTTTAGTCAATAAATTGTGTCTGACTCTTTGCAACTCCAGGGACCACAGCTCACCAGGTTCCTCTGTCCATAGGGTTTCCCAAGCAAGAATGTCATAGTAGGTTGCCATTTTCTTTTCTAGGGGATCTTCCCGACCCAGGGATCCAACCTGTTTCATCTGCTTTAGCAGGCAGATTCTTTACCCCTGAGCCACCTGGGAAGCTCCAATTTAATTCAGAAAATTAAATTAATCAAGCAAATGCATACTTGTACTATGGAATTATTATTCTCCTGGTTGTTTCTTCCTGGGCTGAAACAAACTCACAATTACCATATGAATTACCTGCACAAGGATCCAATTCTAATAATTTGTATTTGTGCAGTATTGCTCGCTTTGCAAAATCTTTCTTTATATTATCTTAATTAATGCAAGTGGCAGTAGACTAAATTGATAAGAAATACAATATTTGCAGCTTGTTTGAAAATCACCTAGAAAAATTTTAATTCGTGTACTGTATTGGCTTCACACCTGTAGCCTGCAATCTGCCAAATGATTTCCCTCCAGGTGTGCATCAAGGTGTTGATCATTAATCTGTGTGGTCTAAGAATTCCAGAATCTGATGGCCTTACAGATGCTTTTCTCCCTGTACGCTGGTAAAAACTTCTAGAATTGAATAGGGTGGATGATAAAACAGTGTTTCTTCTATAAAAGTAGCTGGAACTCTGAAATCTTTCTCTTCTGATCCAAAGCACACAAATAAACTAGTGGTCTAGGGCATTAGACAAAGTCCATCTGTTTGGTAAGGCATTTGTCCAAAAGGAGACAAAGATTTTATATTCTCTTGCGTGGATTTTTTTAAGTTAAGTATTCCTTCCTAGTAAAGGAAACTGAAATTGAGCCATGGGCTATACTTGAATGTGCTCAAGAATGATGCCTCTTCATATTTCTAACTCTTTCCATACTCCACCTAACAACTACCATGTAAACAGCTATTTATATTTGTCTCTAGATGTTTAAATTAATATGTTCACATTGCATCTCTCTTCAGATTTTACAATGAAGAGAGAAACTTTCTCAAGAGAGATTCTTTTTGATATAATTTTATGTCCTTATTTTGGGCTGTGCCGGGTCTCCACTGCTGCTGAACTTGTCTCCGGTTGTGGCAAGCAGGGGCTACTGTTTGTTGCAGTGCTTGGGCTTCTCAGTGTGCTGGCTTCTCTTGTTGCAGAGCACAGGCTTTAAGGCACACAGCTTTAGCAGTTGCAGCTCCTGAGCTCTAGGGCACAGGCTCAATAGTTGAGGTGCATGGGCTTAGTTGCTCCAGAGCATGTGGGATCTTACCAGATCAGGGCTCAAGCTCATGTCTCTTGAAGATTCTTTACCTCTGAGCCACCAGGGAAGCCCCTACTAGATCCTCTAGCTCTGTGCTCTTACTTACATCTTCAGTGAATGCCTTTCTTGCTGCACCATAAGCTCCAGGAGTGTCAGGGCTGATATGACCCAGGGCTGATATGCAGGACTTCCCACTGCATATCAGCATCCAGAATGGTATCCTGACAAATAACAGTTTCTTTTCCCACAAGAAGTTTGCTCAGTACTCAATAGTAAATGTACAGTTAAGTCAGTCCTGTCGGAAACATTCTAAATGTGTAGATAAATATTCACAAAAATCCCACAACTTAAGACTATTCAGATTTCCAGTGCTGTTTTCCTGACTGAGTGAAGATGAAGTACCATGCAGCGTATCACAATACCAAGCATCACTCATGACTTGAGAAAAGTCTGAATGCATAATGTGTCTTGTGATCCAACCATGATGGAAATGAGGATGGACCCCACTCCCTTAACCGAAAAGTAGCACTAACCTACAAAAAATACAGCACTTACCTGGCAGGGTATGGGCAGTATTTTTTTCTGAAGTAGAGTTGTGATAAAGTTGAAACAATAATAATATGTCATCACTAGATGCCAACCAAAAATCGGAGGACACAAAAGCTCTAATATGGCAACACTGTGAGTGCAACTAAGGCAGATAAACTCTACTTGTACTGAAAGCTCACACCCATCTCCCAACAGGGAAACTGAATTTATGCAGGAAGGAAGGACAGGAAAAGGAAAGGAAAGGAGAAAAAGAGAAAAGGAGGAAGGGAGGGAGACATAAAGGAAAAAAGGGAGGAAGATAAGAAGGGAAGGGGACCACTTAAAACAAATTTACCTTAGATTCTTCTTGCATTAACTGGAACATAATAACTAATGTATTTCACAAAGGAATGTACTTTTTGCCAACACAAATGCTTAGCTGACAGTAACATGTTGAATTAGCTTGGACCTATCTTGTAAATGCAGTAAGACTCAGCTATATCCAAAGGGCAAGTCTGAGGGATTCTGGAACTGCTGTCCAGCAGTTAATTAGCATGAAAGACCTAAATGGCTCTTGGGAAGGAACCTACCTTCAGGCTAAAGAGCAGCAATTTCCAACACAGCATCTAACTGATATTCAGATATGCCCTCAGCCCCAGATCCCATGAACTTGGCCCAAGTCTATTATAAATGACTGTGACTAAACTACATTGTCTGTGAGCCATCAGGAAATACAAATGGCTCTGACCTGAGACGAGGGAGTACGTACACCAGGTAGAAGTCTCTCCATTTAGTAGGACACATGGCATGATGTAAGGGCATCGACGCTCAGCTCTGAATGATTAGAACAGCTTCTGACTTCCTTACAGCTGCCACTTTGACATCCACAAAGAAATGCAAACTATAGTTTTGGCAACAGCAAGAGGCACATTTGCAGACGTTTTCTAGAACCATCTCCACCATCATGGTACCAACACTAGAGCAAGAGACTGCTCTCGAATATTCTGAGGNTGATTGGATAGGTCATCAACATCTACTTGGTGTATATTCCTTCCATCTTTCATCAAGACCCTACGTTTTTTATCTTTTTAAGATAGAAGAGTCAGAGATCAAAATACTACTACAACTTTATTATTAACAAATTGAATTGGAAACTGTATTTCAGATTTGTAACTCCAATCAGGCTTCCTAATATTCTGCCTTCAGAATAAAATCCATACAAGCAGAAATATATCCATCTCCCCTAGATGTGTATAAGAGACAGTCTCCACCATCATGGTACCAACACTAGAGCAAGAGACTGCTCTCGAATATTCTGAGACACTCATAGAGGGGAAATAAAATAAAACTCACTCCTCTCTAGTAGATACCTAGAGGATTCTTTAGAAGGAAATTATAGCTTCCACGATAGTAAGGAGAAATGAGATCAGAGAAACACTAATTCTATAACTGTATGTCTCTCAACTCTTAACCAGTGTGATCTGGTGAAAAACAAAATGCACAACATCTTGAAATAACTAAACAATTTTAAAGCTTCCAAAAGGCCAATGCAAAGATATTCTTATTTCTATGTTAAATGTTTCTGGTTTCTGAGTCAGTACCAAGAGCAAATCATGCACACATCACATAGAACTATCAAATGAACCACAAACAAATGCAAACTTGTCAGACAGCAAGTGGTTCAACTATGGACCAGCTTCACACGTCACCTCTCCAACATACACAGCAGCTGCACTGCCAAGAGCATGTTCTAATTGAAATCTCAAATAAGTGAAAAATGATACAATTAAAACTAGGATCAACTCAATAAAATAACTCGAGTTCCATGGTCTGTCTTCAATATAGTCCAAAATCACTATAATTTTTTTAGTGGACTTATTATTCCACATTGCAGAAGTCAAAATTAAAATGAGCTCCAGATTATTACACATTTGGTTTATAGAAATAGAGAAGTATCTTGAACATTCAACCCTAAATACCTGATAAATGGATAATGGAGTTAAAGAGCTGATATTCCTATCTTGGATCTCTGAACTGCTCAAATTTGCTAAGCTTGTGTAGACTATAGTAACTTCAGAAAACTTGGAATTCAGATAATCTCAGGCAGACCCAGTATGAAAGAAGGATCCAACAAATGCTTGTAAAAGTCTGTAGTTTGCTTTTTTAAATCTCTTCCTATTGACTTCAGTAAGTTAAGCAACATTACCAGAATCAGCTTTAAAATTAGACAGATTTGAGCTTGGTTTCCAGGCCTACCAATTACTAACTGTAGACCTTAGAAAAGTTACCAGCCTCCTTGAGCAAGTTGACTGACATTGTAGTGATGACTACTAATACTCCGTAGAGTTTTATTAAGATAAAGCCAATACTCTGTGAACCATATCTAGCACAGTACCTGGTACACAATACACATGTAAATGGTAGACACTACTGTAATTGTGACTGATGCTTCTATACCCTCTACTTTTACTGTCACTATTATTTAATGCCATTATTACGACTAAGAGGGGCTTCCCTGGTGGCTCAGTGGTTAAGAACCCGCCTGTCAACGAAGGAGACATGGTTCAATCCCTGCATCAGGAAGATCTCCTGGAGAAGAGAATGGCAACCCACTCCAGTGTTCTTGCCTGGGAAATCCCATGGACAGAAGAGCCTGGTGGGCTACAGTCCAGGGGGTCACAAAAGAGTAGGATGTGAATTAGCAACTAAACAACAACAAAACTACTAAGGGACNAATGGCAACCCACTCCAGTGTTCTTGCCTGGGAAATCCCATGGACAGAAGAGCCTGGTGGGCTACAGTCCAGGGGGTCACAAAAGAGTAGGATGTGAATTAGCAACTAAACAACAACAAAACTACTAAGGGACCAAGGATGAAAACTCCGGATATAAGAGAAATAAGTAGAGGTCATTTGTTTTCAACTATAGAAATGTAAGAATAAAAGTAATGAAACAAAAAATAAAATGAATTTTATTTATAAAATAATAAAAGTAATAAAATTCCTGAGTATCAAATCATCTCTAATAAATTGTTCTCTATGATCAGGATGATGGAATTAACATTAGCTTGTTTAACTAAAACACAGAGGGAATCCTCTCTTTAGCCACTTATCCTTTGGAAAGCCTATCCAAAAATATGCTAAGGATACAAGAATTACAAAATAGCTTCAAATAATAGTGGGTATCCTTTTAGGATTTTAAATAGCTAGTGACTGCCAATTAGAAATGACAAAACAAAATAATATGCCAGTGGCATTTTTTAAAGCATAGAGTAAATTTATGAAGCCCATAGAATGTTGTAGATCCTTAGGCTTGAACCAAAGAGACCACCAGTAACATGCAAGGTAAGATATCTGAAGTCAAAGAACTTATTACAGAAAAAGCAAGAGTAAACCATCTGAAACATTACATCTTCTAAAGGCTGCGGAAAGATGTGATCATTGAAGAGTGAAACTGTCACATAAAACTACATGAAAGTGGTCAGAGATGCTTGAACTAAGCCCTGGCAGGTAGCAGAGAGCAAAGGAAAGAGTTTCCAGGCAAGAAGTTTATCATAAACCAAGTCATGGGAAAAAGATTGAGCTTTAAATGTTTGCAGGAATAATGGAGGTCATTGGTTTGCAAAGTATTTTGCCAAATAGTGGGACCTAAAATTGTACATAAATCAGCAAACTGGTAACTTGAGAAAATCTGTTTAGGAAAAATGAGTCTACATCAGAATGCCACACGATTTGTGGATGGTGAAGACTGCAGACAGGAAAAATTTGTAGGAGGCTGCAATAATCCATAGTCTGTAAAAATGAGGCAAGAGGGTTTGGGCAAAGTGATTACAGAGAAATAATAGGATAGAAGCAGTATGAGAAAGAGTCTAAGGGAAGATGGACAGGATGTATTAACTGACTGGATGTGGGGATATGTGTCCACTGGGTTAAAAAAAAAAAAAAAAGAATCCAAGGTTAATCTTGGATACTTAAAAAAATAATAATAATAACATGAGATTCACAGAAATAGAGTCCAGGACTACAGAGAATAGGCCAAGAAGAGGGGAGCCAGGTAAAAATTACACCAGACAGGTTGAGATAAGACTGTGTCGGGGGAAAACATTTAGGGATGGATTTAGGTACTACCGACTTCCCTGGTGGCTCAGATGGTAAAGCGTCTGCTTACAGTGCAGGAGGCCCGGGTTCAATCCCTGGGTTAGGAATATCTCCTGGAGAAGGGAATGGCAACCCACTCCAGTATTCTTGCCTGGAAAATCCCATGGACAGAGGAGCCTGGTAGGCTACAGTCCATGGGGTTGCAAAGAGTCGGACACGACTGAGCAACTTCACTTTCCTTTGGGTACTACCGGCCTTAAGTATGGGGGACCTATCAGAGCAGAAGACATCCAGAGGGTCTGAGGACAAGAACTTATTCTTGAAGATGCTCATAACTAGAAGACAATGAATCACAGGGGCCAATGGTGAAGAACTTCCGGAAGAAGAAGTGTCTTTAAGAATTTCCCAGAAATCATCTCTATGAAACAAGCTTTATATGTCTTCTGAATTATATATATGATGGGAACTGCAAGTTAGGATTTATGCAATAAATTTTTACAGTGTATCCCTGTGTGCCAGCCACAGCACAGGCAATGGGGAAAGAGAAAACCAATGAATTGGAAATGAGGGCCTCAGTCTCTGCCTCCTATCCATTCAGTCATGGATTCTTGACAAGGACCACCCAGCCTCACCCAGTTCCAGAGAGAATCCAGACCAACGCAGTTAGGATCAGGAAGGCAAGACCCAGAACCAATCTTGCTAAAGGAAAGCTGATACCTGGTGTTTTGAAGTTGATACTTAGATATATCCACACTCAGAACTTTCCCCCATCTCCAAAGTTTATCCTCACTTTATATTCATACTTTGATTATAACCAGAAACTGTTCTGTCTAAAGGCAGTGCAGCTTGGATTACTGCTGAACTTCTCTGCATTTAATCTCCCTAGAGAAGAATTGTCACCACTAAATTGTTGTTGTTCAGTCTCTAAGTCATGTCTGACTCTTTGTGACCCCATGAACTGCAGCACGCCGGGCTTCCCTGTCCTTTACTGTCTCCCGGAGTTTGCTCAAATCATGTCCATTGAGTCAGTGATGCTATCCTACCATCTCATCCTCTGCCGCCCCCTTCTTCTCTTTCCCACTAAATTCGGCTTTTCCCTACATATAGCCACTCAGAGGAATTTTTAATGGATACTATTTTAAGAGGGATTTGAGAGTAGTAAAATTATACTAAAATGTCTCCGATTTCACATATATCTCAAGTAAAATATTCACTAACAATCTCAAAAGAATCTTCAGTCTTTCAATGCAAAGGGTAGCCTCAGGTTTAACTTTCTAACTGAAAACTGAGCAAAGCAAAAGGATTCTCCAGCTTCAGGCAAGTCCCCAGACATCAGAGTCAGTGAACCCCCATCGATACGGTTCTAATAGAATCACATCTCTCCTCCAGCAGTGGTTTGTCCTGTTTATCAGGGCTTTCGGTCTCCTGCCCCTCTGTAACAATTGCACTTTTTTGGTCCCATGCACTCTTTTTCAAAACTGAAACTGGAAAAAAAAATGTGTAAGAAGACATCCAAAAGGACAAAAGAAAAATTTAAAAAAAAAAAAAAAAAACCCTAAGTAGTCCTCAAAAACCAAACAAGAACAATTCTTTGTCTAGATGTAGTTAGGATTTACCCTGGCATTAAGAGGCAAGATATTCCCTCAAGCTGCAAATCAGATTGCAAAATTCAAATTCCATTTACTTAATCAGCAGTTCATACTATTTCAATAGCAATGAGTCTAATTTCCAACAACCAAGGAAGTAAAATACAAGGGCAATGACTTATAGTGACAATTTTGTCTACAAATCATTGACATATTCACTAAGTGGGTTTCTTTCCTCTGATTTTTAGACCTAGTCTGAATTCAAAAGAGATTTAGTTCCAGGTCTCTTACATCTGCTGTATTGGCCAGCAGGTTCTTTACCACTAGCACCGCTTGGGAAGCCCTCACTAAATGCTTTAAGCATAATTAGATATGCAAAGATGAATAAGGCTCAATAGCCCTAACCTCCAGGAGTTCTATTAATTATGAAAGTGTTAGTCTGTCAGTCGTGTCCAACTCTTTGTGACCCCCATGGACTGTAGCCCACCAGGCTCCTCTGTCCATGGAATTCTCCAGGCAAGAATACTGGAGTGGGTTGCCACATCATCCTCCAAGGGATCTTCCCGACCCAGGGATTGAACCAGGATCTTCCGCATTGTAGGCATTCTCTTTACCAATTGAGCCACCAGGGAAGCTCAAAGAGAGCTATGGCTCTTACAGGGCCAAATTAATGATGAGGTCAGTTCAAACCTTAATAATGGCTGGCAGGAATTGAAGAAGCAGAGAGGAAGGTCAGGGTCAAGAAAGTGAACTTTATTCTGTGTGCTTGGCGGAAGGGGTAGACACTGAACTATTTTAAGCTGGAGCGTGATGGGATCCAATCTGCATTTTAGACAGATCACTATGGTGACGATGGTCTGGAGGGAGGCCATTTGGGAGCAGGGAGAATGAGAGGGAAGAATTGCAGGCGCAGCAGTGGCGAAACAAAACGGGGTTGCTGGGAGAGACAGATTAGAAGTATTAATAGGATCTGATTGGATCTGACTTGAAAGGAGAGAGGAATCCATCTCCCCTGAGAGTTCCTTCACACCGTCAACCACATTACCAGTCCTGAGGGGCCTGCAGACCAGAGGCGAGCATCTCTCTGCCCAAGGCCCCGCCCCTTCACCACGTCCTTATCAGGCTGGCCCCTGTATTCTAAGTCCTAATGGCAGCCGGTGTCCTTCAAAGTGAGCTAGGATGATCCAGTCTGATCTCCACATCTGCTACAATTGAATTTACTCTCACTTTTTCTTCACTAACCTTGATGCAATGGGAATGATAAAACTAGGGAAGTTTCATGGTCTTGGGATTTCAATATCGGCTTAAGTGATAATGAGATGTGTGTGACCTTGGGCAAATTACTTACCTTCTCTGAATTCATTTTGTCTATAATTGGGGGTTACCTTTGCCAGCCATCTAATCAAAGCTATAGTTTTTCCAGTAGTAGTCATGTATGGATGGATGGAGAGTTGGACCGTAAAGAAAGCTGAATGCCAAAGAATTAATGCTTTTGAACTGTGGTGTTGGAGAATACTCTTGCAAGACTCTTGGACTGCAAGGAGATCAAACCAGTCAATCCTCAAGGAAATCAGTCTTGAATATTCATTGGAAGGACTTATGCTGAAGCTGAAGCTCCAATACTTTGGCCACCTGATGTGAAGAACTGATTCATTGGAAAAGATCCTGATTCTGGGAAAGATTGAAGGCAGGAGGAGAAGGGGATGACAGAGGATGAGATGATTGGATGGCATCACTGACTCAATGGAAATGAGTTTGAGCAAGCTCCAGGAATTGGTAATGGACAAGGAAGCCTGGCGTGCTATAGTCAATGGGGTTGCAAAAAGTCAGACTTGACTGAGAGACTGACCTGACTGAGCTATAAATAAAATGTCTTCTAGACATATCTGTCATTCATCCCAAGTAATTCTGTTTTAGTCTATCCACTAGTTATTAGTACCCAGAGAAAATACTGATTAACTCCCAAAGCAGTTCAGATAGGTTATATACTAAGTGACTTCTTGAAAAAGAACGTCCCTGAAGCATTAATGACAGAGAAAAAAACATAGACTTTGAATTAAAACAAAAACATCAAGAAGGCAAAACAATTCAGTGGGATTTGATTGCTTCTTCTGGTTGTGAATTAGATATCTATCTAAGTTAGTTAAGAAAACAACCCAGTGAGTTTAACTGGCTGGCACTAAATCTAACGAGAGGTGTGTTCCACTTCTGAACCAGGAAATCTCTGTTCCCTGGTTGCTCAGTTACTTCTAATTCTCACTGGTTATCTCATAAATTCTGGTGTGTTTTTTTTTGGTAAAACATGCTGTTTATTTTTTCTTTTTTTATCTAGTAGTCTTCTCTTTCTCTGAAAACTGCATCACTCCACTCTTTTATGGACCAGTCTCATCAGGCACTCAGATTCATGTCAGAGTAGCTATCTTACTCCATAGCCTTGACTCCTTTCTTACAGCAATTTGACAGTTCTTTGAGTTTCTGACCTAATCTGACCACTGTGCTTCTTTAAGACTTTCCCTGTGGAAGTGAAAGATAGAATCCTTTTTTTCCTGATACTGAAACTGGAAAGATACAGCCTTCAAGCTGTCAGTGGGAAATGTTCTGCTGAGGGAAAAAAAGGAGGGGTGGGAGGGGGATGAGAGAAGGAAAGGAAAAGTGTTCAAATGTCAGTCCTTAAGACACCCCCGGAATTGCTCCCTGCTTTTTCAAAATGTCTTCTTTGAGTCTTAAGCTTGCCAAAACTAGTTCAAGTGGGTTTCTATATTTTGCAATCAGAGAGGTCCTGACTGATGTAGTAATTTTCACAAGAAGACATATGGAAAGGAGTGATTTAGATCAGAGATTGAACCTGGGTCTCCTGCACTGCAGGCAGATCCTTTACCATCTGAGTTACCAGGGATGTCCATGTCATCATCATCATGACTAGAAAAATAATTTAAGTGCTCAATCACAAGTGACATGTTAATGATATCATCTTTAAGTAGGTTGAACAACTATATATATTACATACATATAATTACATACATATGTATATATTTGAAGTACAGTACTTGCTGGGCCAAACAAACACAAGAGTCCTTGCAAATAAACAATAAACAAGGCTTTGGTTTAGTTATTACTACTGTCATCAAAATGCAAAAACTCATTTGCATTGAGTCAATTGCAAGAAGTTTACGAATTTCCTTTTTAGATGCTGTTGATCTTCAGTAAAATATGTAGAAAGAAAAATCCATGTGATGTGTAAAGCTGGATGCATATGTAGATTATACCCTCACAGGACAGCATTAGGGACAGTGTGGCAGAGAGCATGTGTCTACCCACCAGTGAAGGCCATCTGGACCATGTCAAGGGAATACAATAGAGCTACACTGAAATGACTGGTCTGTCCATGATTCAGATTGACTCTGGGAACAAAAGAAATTAAAATCATTTTCCACCTTCAGGAAAAAATTGGCTCAAACAGCTGGAGAAAAAAAAAGGTAGGAGAAACAAAAATAACTACAAATCACTTTTCATGAGAGTCACTTGCTAAACTTGAACAGCTGGGCCTTGAAAGGCTTGGGACATATTCAACAAACGAGTGTTAAATTCATTATGTTCTCACTTCTGCTTTGTAAACCAGTTTGACAAAGATCATCTTCACAAATTGTTTTATTATCAGATCAAGTATGTAAATTGGGGGGAAATGAGTTCCCAAGAAGATAGGAAAGATAAAAGAAAAATTATCTTAAGAAATGTGGAAACACAGATTCATGCACAAAGAACTATAAAGCAAGATTCTTTATGTTTCTGTTCCATAGGGCCCTTTGGCAATTTTATGAATCCTATGGGCCCCTTCTCTATCTCCATGAAGAGTAACACCACTTCCTCAGTTTAAGTAAAATATTCAGAAACCCTTATTTCCCTTAACCACAAACTCTAAGCTGTCAACCAGTTCTGCTAGCTCTGCCTTTCCCTGTCTTCCAATGCTTTCACCCCAGTCAAACCCACCTGATCTACATTACTACAAAGTCCTGCTAACCATTCAGCATCTACCCAATCCCTTCCCCATACTCCAATCTATACATGGCAGAAAAAAAAAAAAACTATAAAAATTCTGATCATGTTAGCTCACTCCTTGCATAAAATACCCCCAATGACTTCACAATTTAATATGAAAAAAATTAAAATACCTTACTATGGTCTGTGAGACCCTACATGATCTGAATTGTGAATCAGTGATGCGATAGCAATGGCTCATTTTAGTGAGCATCTACACATCTCAGACGCTGGTCACATTGCTTTTTTATGTCTTGTTTGACATCTTTCAATAATTCCATGAATTGTGTATAAACAGGAACTTGAGATACAGATAGGTTAGGTAGTTTGTGCAAATCCAAATAATATGTGCCAAGTTTTTTTATTTAAACCTAAGGCACAAGAGGCTAGGTTCAAAAAAAAGTCTTGAGTCTGGATTCTTACACACTATACCATTTCACTTCTCACCTCCTCCAATCGCCCTGCCTTTGCTAACACTGTGTGCTAATCCCTCATCTTTCTCTTCTTTGAATATACTGAGCTAGATCCTACACTCAAGGGTTTGTATGTGCTATTCCCTTCTCTGGAATATTCTTCCTTCAGATCTCCATAGAGTTGACTCCTCATTACTCAGGACTCAGCTTATTATAGGCACTGATAGTTGCCTGTCCAAATCTAGCCCCTCTTTTGTCCCTAATTTATTCGGTTTTTTCACCTTCTTTGGTCGTTCTTAAGAAAAACGACTCAAGCTCCGGGAGTGGAATCTTAATTTAAAAATCTAAGTCTTAGGCTCTAGGCCAGTCATAGGAATTTCATTTCCCATGGAGGTGACACAATTTTGGCCAATAAGATGCAATATGAAGTCTGCTGGGAACCAAGAGTTTCTTGCTGATAAAAAAAAAAAAAGAAAAGAAAACAAGATTTATAGGAAGAAACTGTCCCTTTTTACTACAAGACTTTGCCTAAAATAGTGTGAGGATGGAATGCCTAGAAGTGATGTGACCATCTCTCAAGCAAGGCAGTAGGTAGAGGCCACGTGCTGAGACAGGCATATAAGAACTGACGTTCTCTTACACCCACTAGCCTCTGATAATTAATCTAGAACCCTTCTACCTGAAGACATATTTTTTTGTAAGACAACAACTTTTATTGTTTAAACTATTTTGTGTTCAGTTTTTTGGCACTCGCAGCTGAAGGTATTCTGATCCACAGTTAGCCACCTCTCCAGAGAGACCTTCCTTGACCATCTTACAAAATTATTCTCCTCCAGTCACTATCATATGCCCATGTGTTTTTCTTCATAGTACCTATCATCTGAAATTATCCTGAGTATTTATTTACCATTTGCTTTCTTCTCTAGACTGTACATTTCCCAAGAGGGAAAAAAAAAAAAAAAACTTCCTCCACTCTTGTCCATTGCTAAATCTCTAGTACTTCCTGGTGGCTCAGATGGTAAAGAATCCACCTATAATTCAGGAGACCCGGGTTTGATCCCTGGGTCTGGAAGATATCCTAGANAAAAAAAAAAAAAAAACTTCCTCCACTCTTGTCCATTGCTAAATCTCTAGTACTTCCTGGTGGCTCAGATGGTAAAGAATCCACCTATAATTCAGGAGACCCGGGTTTGATCCCTGGGTCTGGAAGATATCCTAGAGGAGAAAATGGCAACCCACTCCAGAATTCTTGCCTAGATAATCCCATGGACAGAGAGGCCTGGCGGGCTACAGTCCATGGGGCTGCAAAGAGTTGGACACGACTGAATGACTAACACTTTCCACACTTTCCAAACCTCTAGCACACAGAATACTGTCTCATTCTTCTTCTTAAAATCTGTGACTTTAGAAAAATTTTTAATATCTCTGTGTCTCACTTGGATTAAAGACCAAATTTATTAATTCATGGCAAGTGCTTTAAAAAGCATTACCACACTGTTAATGCCCAATAGCTTAGTTATTGTTATTGCTATTCTTAGGCACCTAATAAATATCCATTGAATGAATGAGAATATAAAACTGAATCTCAGGTGATGAAATCACCCTCTAAATTGGAACACGATAGGAGGACCTGTCTTACTCAAAAGAAATACATTTTTAAGAGAAAAAAAAAAGCAGGGAAAAAAGGTCAAGAACATTAATCTCTGCATAGAAATCTTCATTTCCTGAAGAGAGAACACAGAGTATTAATAACAACAATGGTGGCCATTATGGAGCAGTCATCACGGTGCAGGAATTAGACGTGAGCAAGACAGGTGAGGTACCTGTCTTTAGCCAGTGAACGAGTCTTCAACTATCCATGAATAGCCCACACATTTTATTTGTCTAAAAGCCAACTGTACAACAGATGCCCATATATCATTAATGAAATTTAATCTCTAAAGCAACAAGGAAATAATGGAGGAAATGACCCCTTTGACCTACTTCTGAGGACAAGAATAGACTGGTAAAGTCAAGAGATGTGAATCTTAAAAGAAAGTGACCATGTTATCCTGAATTTTACTTTTTCTGAGGACAGCAAGAATTGTACACTCTATGTGAATGTCTTCAAAATGTTTAGAGAAAAGATATGCATTATTCATGGCATGAGAATCCTAAAGAGATTATGACTCAAAAGTGTTATGATGTTCTCAAAAATGCAATTTTCAGTGCAATTGCAAATGATAAAATAAGAAGAACAGTAGAAAGAAAACCAAAAAAAAAAGTAGCTGCAGATATTTTTAAAAGAAAAAAACAATTGCAAAGTATCCATCTCCATCTTACTCATCATCTTGGTAAATGCAGTGCCAAGAACCTATCAAAGAGTCAAAGGTATTGTCAAATGAATGAATAAATGAACAAATGAACATGGAATATGAGAGTAGTAGGGTTAGACAGACTCATATCAGAAATATTAAGGTCGCAGATGAGCTGAGATTTGAGATAAAAATTAAAATAGCTAAGTGTGTTATGGTTTTATTTGGAGCAAGAGAAAGCCATCAGTTCAGTTCAGTCACTCAGTTGTGGCCGACTCTTTGTGACCCCATGAATCGCAGCACCCCAGGCCTCCCATCACCAACTCCCGGAGTTCACTCAGACTCACATCCATTGAGTCAGTGATGCCATNCAAGTGATTGGCAAAAGTTTTACATCAGAGGTTGTACTTGGAGTATCATGAAAAACTCTAGAGAATGGCCTTTAAGATGGCTTTAGATCATTTTGAAAGCATTTTAAAAATCAATAAAGAATTAAAAGATGTTATCTGTATTTTAAAAAATAAGAGGACACAATTGTTCTGCCCTAGAACAAAACAAAGTGGATTTTAATATTTACCCTCTCAAAGCTCTTATACCTCCAAAATATCATCTTAAGTTTTTTAAAGTATGTGTGTGTGTTCATGCTCTAAAACACCAACAAAAGTGTCTGCACACAAGCAAAGACATTTGCTTGTTGAGTGGGGAAGAAAAATCTACATCACCTGCTGAATTGGTTTCTACCCTGACATCCTAACTCTTGATAAACCCAGAACTGACAAGGCTCCACAAAGAAAACTTGGTAAATTCAGGCAGAATGCCAATTAGAGGAGTCCCCTGTAGCTCACCTCTTACATAGAAGAATTTCAGACACAGTGGGTGACTTAAGAGGCCATCAGGGTACCATATCTCCTATGGCACAATCTGTAATGGTTAAACCCCACCAGGCAATACATGGTGGGAGTTTGCTGTCAATATCCAAATGTATCATACATATCATCTTGGGCCAGTCCTCATTCTCCTCACCTATATCCATGCCTCTTCATACACACACACACACACACACACACACACACACATATACATGCACTTACTTGACACACACACACACACACACACATACATGCACTTACTTGGAAACCTCCAGGATATCTGGCCATAGAAACTGTATAATGGTTGTTAGAGCAGAGTCTCACTGGGAAACTGATTCATTTCTTGAGAATTCTGAAAGAGTAGAAACAAAACAAAGCCTGTATCATCTATGCTCAGACCTACAAGGAAATTTTGGAAACTAGCTAGCATTTACCAAATATTTTTCATATTCCATCTATTTTTCCAGGGAATCTAACATGGACAATATTGTTTACTTCTGTTCTATGAACAATTCTGTTTCCATATGCTGCCACAGGGCCCAATAGATGCTCAAAAAATACTTAGCAAATGACTTCTAAATGAACTTGTCCAAGGTCCCACAATAAATCAAACTAAGATGATATTGACTCCAAAGAACATATTCTTTAGCTAGTAAACTATACCACCTCACAGTGTGTTCAGTTGCTCAGTTGTGTCCAACTCTTTATGACCCCATGGACTGTAGCCCTCTAGGCTCCTCTGTTCATGGGATTTTCCCAGCAAGAGTACTGGTTGCCATTTCCTTCTCCAGGGGATCTTCACAACCCAGGGACTGAATCCATGTCTCCTGTACCTTCTGAATTACAGGTGGATTCTTTACCACTGAGCCACCAGGCAAGTCCCAGAATTGTATGCATAACCCCAACATATTCAAAGAAAAGAAAACTATGTTTGTTGATTTGTTTTTTCTGTCAGGCTCAACTCATACCACATCTCACCCCCCGTTCCAACTGAAACTTTAAATGGGAAGGAGAGGCGGGTAGATTGTAACAAAATAGTCAGTGTTATTATACATTCAAAATAGGTATTAAAAACATATTGATGGAGGAATGATTCATGATTTGGATATGAAGATCAGCCCTGGAATTTCTTTGGAAGGAATGATGCTAAAGCTGAAACTCCAGTACTTTGGCCACCTCATGCAAAGATTTGACTCATTGGAAAAGACTCTGATGCTGGGAGGGATTGGGGTAGGAGGAGAAGGGGACGACCGAGGATGAGATGGCTGGATGGCATCACTGATTCAATGGATGTGAGTCTGAGTGAACTCCGGGAGTTGGTGATGGACAGGGAGGCCTGGTGTGCTGCAATTCATGGGGTCGCAAAGGGTCGGACATGACTGAGCGACTGAACTGAAGCTAAATATGAAAGCAGCAAAATTATTTTACCCCAAGCATTCTTCTTAACTTCTACTTTTTTTACATAGCAGACAACAGAATCTACAAAGAAATATTTATACCCATACAGCAGTGTGTGGAGTTGAAAAGAGATTTTCACAGAGCACTGTGAATATCTTACAGGCCCCCTCTCTGGAACTTAGGAACCCTGGACTGCTCCAGAACCTTTCCAGGACTCCTGAGAAGTACACACAGCTGCTCTAAACGGCCAGAGTAGGAAAACAAGATGAGGTCAGATTCCTCTGGGAACCTTTCAGAATGGCCTCCACTTCGTTAAAAAATATCTGCAGGTCATATATAATAATCTGGCACTCCTGTGGAAAGATTGCTTATGGTCTACTGGTATGAACCATAGATATTAGGCTCCAGATTATTCACCACAATGTCCCCAAGGCCTTATTTACAGTAGAAACTCAGTAAATCCTACTTCTCTGCATCAATAACACAATGCTAATTAGACAAATGCAGACAAGAAATCTGTACTTGCCTAGAAAACTCTGCTTAGTATTGAAGAACACGATGGTCTGAAATTAGGATCTCACTAAAATGTTTCATCAGGCAGACCTAGTTTTGCTATAAATAAGCTACCTCCCACATGTATCTGAAAGTTATTTATTCCTCCCCCAAATTGCTGGCTGGCCATAATAGAGTCATCACTGTAACATAGACTGGATCTTGCACAAAGACTTCTGAAGCACATTCACCAAGTGGTCACAAGACTGTGGAATGTTAGGAGTGACAGTTCAACACTTTCATTTCAGAGACGAAAAAACCGAAGTGCATAAGTTCCAATAATTTACCAAAAGTCACATAGGTAAATGCATCCTGTTTTCCCATCCTGTTCATTCCCTATTTTCATACAACTCCGTCTCAGCCTGCCTCCCCTCTCTTCTCTGGCCATGGCCCTTGTTTCACTATAGCCCCAGCTGTAGACCACAAAGGAGGTGACAAACCCAAGCAACCCCCTTCCTGCAAGCAGATTCTCACCGGAAAACTGGCACTCGGTGCCTTGGCAGAGAATTGCTAAAGCAGGAGCAGAGAAATGGCCACCATCTGGACAGTGTGTTGCTGGATGCCAAATGGGCCCCAGCCATGGGGAAGGAGGAGAAAGGAAGGGTGTCACCCGACTGCACACATTTATTTTCATTTTGAGGGGATTTGTTAGTAACCACGCTGTTTGAGAGGAAGCTGTTGTAGGTGGTTCTGATGGCTGACAAATGTGTAGGCAAGGATGAATCAAGGTGAGGGGTAGCCAGGCAGTTTCCAAATGATTTGTGAGCACAGAAATCATCAGTTTTATCTGATTACTCTGTACAAATTAAAGGATGCATTTTTGAGGGGTAAAACAATATCAGTGCTTTCCCCTACTTATACCCCCCTCTTCCTTTTTAGTAAGCATGAGAATTTCTCTGACAGTACCTAGAAAAAAAATTTTTTTTTTCTTTTAACACAGGCTTCCCTGGTGGCTCTGTGATAAAGAGCCAGCCTGTGATGCAGGAGATGTGGGTTCTTCCTCA
Source organism: Oreotragus oreotragus (assembly GCA_006410675.1). Classification (NCBI taxonomy): domain Eukaryota; kingdom Metazoa; phylum Chordata; class Mammalia; order Artiodactyla; family Bovidae; genus Oreotragus; species Oreotragus oreotragus. Next base: position 222,070 of record SJYX01022906.1, read on the forward strand.
CTGGACAGATCCCCTGGAGAAAAGAATGGCGACCCACTCCAGTATTCTTGCCTGGGAAATCCCATGGACAGAGGAGCCTGGCGGTACACCGTCCACAGGGGCAGTCACAAGAGTTGGACACAACGAAGTGACTAAACAACAATCCACAAACATTTCTCTCTTTTTCATAAATTTTAATCGTGTTACCTTTTCCTGTGTACGGCTATGTGTTCCACCCGTGAAAACCACCCTGACGTACATAATGGTTTTCAGTGGTCAATTAGCAGCATCAGAGTGGCTGCAGAGGTTTTCCTCTTAGCAATCCTGACTTCCTATGTACATACTGGTTTGGGCAACAGTGTTCAAGTAATGTGGACTTAATTATTATTGTTCATGTTAATTATGAAGATAGCTTGAATGAACTACATGACACTGAGGGCATAGGTGTTTTAAAGTGTCTTTCCCACTTTAAAAATTAAATTGAATTTACAATCGTATATCCACAAAACATCATCTCCATCATTGGGCATTTTAGAATTTGCAAAGCACATTCACATATGTGATGCCATTTTAATTTTGACACCAATAATCGGATGTTGGCAATTATTCCTATTTTTTAGAAATACTAGAGTCCCTGGGACTGCAAGGAGATCCAACCAGTCCATTCTGAAGGAGATCAGCCCTGGGATTTCTTTGGAGGGAATGATGCTAAAGCTGAAACTCCAGTACTTTGGCCACCTCATGCGGAGAGTTGACTCACTGGAAAAGACTTTGCTGCTGGGACGGATTGAGGGCAGGAGGAGAAGGGGATGACAGAGGATGAGATGGCTGGATGGCATCACTGACTCAAGGGACGTGAGTCTGAGTGAACTCCGGGAGTTGGTGATGGACAGGGAGGCCTGGCGTGCTGTGATTCATGGGGTCTCAAAGAGTCGGCCACAACTGAGTGATTGAACTGAACTGAACTGAACTGAAAAAGCTTACCAAATAGAACTCAATGCCTGAGAAGCACCATGGCATGTGGATCAAGGACACACACTGGAGTCATACGCAAGCACACTTGGATCTCAAACCCTCTTGTGACCCAGGACAAATTAATGAACATCTCCACGTTTCACAGGCGGCAGTTTCTGCCTCTAAGACTCACGTACATCCAAATAAGGTAATATAGGAAGATCCTCGGCTTCGCAGGTGGCTCAGTGGTAAAGAATTGGCCTGCCAGTGCAGGAGACAGGGGCTCAGTCCCTGGGTCAGGATGATCCCCTGGAGGAGAAAATGGCAGCCCACTCCAGTATTCTTGCCTGGAGAATCCCATGGACACAGGTGCCTGGAGGGCTAAAGTCCATGGGATCTCAGAGAGTCGGACATGACTTAGCGACTGAGCGTGAGCTTGAGGAAGATCTTTGGTGTGGAGGCACCTGTTTATGCCTTTTCCCTTTCTAAACTAACTTCGGGTATCATGCTTTTCTACTATACAGTGATACCTTCCCTTTCCTCTATTTTTTTTCTGACATCTTTATGATCAGTGAGACACTTTCTAAGATATTTGTAAGAGATTATGAGAATAAAACATTTACCTATGGAACTCAGCCCTGAGGAATAACAGAGAAAAATGTATGCTCCAAACTTGAACTAACCAACCCAATCAACACTATTATTAATGGAACAGAACTGGAATCAGATATAAATTTTTAGCATATTAAAGCTTCTATCTCCCAAACTTAATGTGGTCGTTTTCCTTTTATTTTTAAAAGGGCTTTTAGTCTATCACCATAAATAACCAGAAGGTAATGTTTCTTTTTTCTGTTTTACAGTGATTTAAATTCATATTTAGTAAAAGTAGGCTACTCATAACCAAAATGCTGAAGTCTAATAAGCTTCTTCTATAATGATTTTTATCTTATTTGTTGCTGCAGTAATATGAAATTTAATGATGAAGCCCCCCCCCAGATGTGTATAAGAGACAGATGCCNTTTTCCCCTTGTATCTCATGGAGTACCTCTAACTAGTGAAACTTAAGTCACACCTAGAACCTTGGCTGCAAGGAAGCTTAAACGGAGTTCTTAGTTTTCCAGCATCTGAACATGAGGAGGCCTGTCTCTTATACACATCTAGATGTGTATAAGAGACAGGCTGCAGCTGATTCATTTAAAGTCTGTTCAAGCTCGAATGAGAGCCTCAAGGCAAAATCCTCAGTACTTGGGAGTATCCTTTTTGTTCATCAGGATTCAATGTCTGTGAATTAAAATCTGATGCCTTTAATAGTTAATTCTCCAGTCAAGGAGAAAGCACTGCATCCTTGCTAATAGGAATCCATTTGTTATACTGTGTGTCTCTTTGAATACAACCTAGGGTGGATGACCACATGATTTCATTACTTTTTAGCAGACCATAAGCTCTACTTGCAAACTGCAGGCAGAAAAGATTTCCTTCTCACTAGAAAGGGATGCTGCTCCCCACTTACCATGCTTTCTTCCATGCAGAGAGTGCTACATTACTGTGACTCTTCTAGGCTCTCTTCTCCCCTTCACTCCTTCTTCCCAAGGAAGTAGGAATAATGCAATGCATTATTCTTAAAGGGAAAATCTGGAAAGTACAGTCCAGGCTTATTCCTCCCATTTTCTCTTCAAGAGATGACTTTTTTCCAGTAGGCTGTAATCTGGCAACATCTGACACCAGGGACATAGAATATTGTTTCATAGCTCCAAAAACCTGTGATGCATCTAGATAGAATTTCCAAAACCTGGCAATTTACCAAGTGATTACCACATTTTTAAAAATTGAGGTTGCTTTACAATGTTGGCTTAGTTTCTGCTGTACAATGAAGTGAATTAGTTATATGTGTATACATATATATATCCTCTCCTTTGTGGGCCTCCCTCCCACCCAACCCCCACCTCACCCAGTTAGGTCATTACAGAACAGGCTGAGCTCCCTGCGNAGGCCCACTGAATTTTTTTTTTTTTTTGCGGGGGGGGGAGGTCACTTGTGGAACCTCAAAATATGTTCCACAAAGAACGAAAGAAAAAAAGAGCATTTTTTAGCCTAGGGGAGGGGTGATGTGAGGGAGTAGAAAGAGGATGATGTAAGTTGTTTGACATGGTAGAAATCTTCAAACAACTCAGGACTCTATTATGGAAAGGGATTATCGTATTGTTTCTATTTCTAAATGATCAACTGATATAAATAAATGGACTCTACAGGTAGATTTCAACTCTATTTTACATAGTCCAGGCTTTCCAGTGATGTCCTAGCTGCCACTGAAGAGGCACATTTCTCCTTCTTGAAGGTTTGAAATGAATGAAAAACCCATGAGAATGATGGTCAGACTAGATAATCTTAATACTGTGCCAGACCATGATACATTTATCCTGTGAAGAAAATCATACAACTTCCTTGTACTGAATGTATCATTTGGACAAATGGGTACAGATAATATATTTACAAATGAAGCAGAATAACTAAACTCAATAGCTTGCAAATATGAACCTTAGTAATTTTTCCAGCTTTCTAAGTAGGAAAAGTTTTAAGACCGTAAGTGCTCCATTATATGAAAAAAATTCCCAATTTCTCTCTCAATTTTTTGATGGTCATCTTCTGTGCCCCTCTTTCCTTTTTTCTCAGCACACATACACACGTAAGTTGTAATCACTGTAAAGATCACTGACTCATATTTCTAGAATGCCCTCAGTTCTTTCCCAGATTTAACTGAAAAACAAAGGCTAAGAAGTGCTAATGGAGCATCTCTTTTCGAAAAAAAAAAAAAAAAATGCAGATTTGAGAAAGAGTAGTATACTAGTTAAGTGTCAGTCATTCAGTCATGTCCAACTCTTTGCGACTCTATGGACTGTATGAGGTACTGTATGGGGACTGTACCCCATTCAGTCCACAGACAGGGGCCTGTATCAATCTAACGTTCTTGATTACAGTTTCATGTGTAACACATTCATCACCTGTGATCATCTTTTCCCTTCAGATCTAAGTAAAATTGAACCAATTCCCGTTCCACATCCTACTGAAAGTCTTAAGAAGACTTAAGAAACCTTAAGAAGAAAGTAAGGTAGGGATGTGTATTTGGGATGAGGAGGGTAAATTCTTTTGTTGCCACCAAATTTTTACTTCTGCTAGATTATCTCAGCATGTGGTCCATCTGACAGTCTCCACAAACTCCCAAGTTCTACACAATATCTACCACATGAATGAATCAGCTCCTTTCCTTTATTTCCACCAGAAAATAAGAAGGAAACAAAGAAACAAAAAGTGTTTATACATATATTAATACATCAGTGACAGTATTAGTCATTCAGTTCACTCTTTGCTATCCAATGACTGGCGCCCACCAAGCTCCTCTGCCCATGGAATTTTCCTGGCAAGAATACAAGAGTGGGTTGCCATTCCCTTCTTCAGAGGATCTTCCCAAACCAGGGATCAAACCTTTGGTCTCATGCATTGCAGGCAGATTCTTTACTGTCTGAGCCATCAGAGAAATCAGGTAATATTAATGCATTGCTGTTGCTGCTGGTGCCAAGTCGCTTCAGTCATGTCCTACTCTGTGCGACCCCATAGACAGCAGCCCACTAGGCTCCTCTGTCCCTGGGATTCTCCAGGCAAGAGCACTGGAGTGGGTTGCCATTGCCTTCTCCGATTAATGCACTACCATATGTAAAATAGATAGCTAGTGGAAAGTTGCTGTATAACACAGCGAGCTCAACCTGGTGCTCTGTAACAAGCTAGAGGGGTGGGAAAGGGTGGGGAGTAGAAGGGAGGTTCAAGAGGGAGAGGACTTATGTATACTTATGGCTGATTCATGTTGTTGTACAGCAGAAACCAATACAACATTGTAAAGCAATTATCCAATTAAAAATTTTTTTAAAGGAGTGTTCACATATTCTTTTAGTAAAGCAGACTTCATAGACGTTTTAGAATAATGGGGAGTTTATTTTATAAGAATACACACATGCCCACAACACACATACACACATACCCCTCAAAATGGAATATTAGACATCTTTCTTCAAATGTTCCTTTTCACTAAGTGCGTCCCAGCTTCTAAAAATTCTATAGGTCTCCCCTCTTTGTTTTCCTTCACTCAGACATTCCTTCTTATTTTTAAACAGAGCAACAGAGCAGTATGGCAATGTTAACATTTATTAGAAATCCAGAAAAAAAAAAGGCATCTTTGATATTTTCTTTCCCATATTCCCTATAACTAAACTGTCCCCAGATTTATTTTTGTTCTTCAGACGTCACTCAGAATGAACTTTTCTTTCCCGCGACCTGTTCTACAGTCTAAATCCACAATCTACCACATCGTCTCTCTGTCTTCCTGCAGTGTCTTCAGTCAGTTCAGACACTCAGTCATTGTCTGACTCTTTGCAACTCCATGGACTGTAGCATGCCAGGCTTTCCTGTCCATCACCAACTCCTGGAGCTTGCTCAAACTCATGTCCATCAAGTCGGTGATGCCATCTAGCCATCTCATCCTCTGTCGTCCCCTTCTCCTCCTGCCCCCAATCCCTCCTAGCATCAGGGACTTTTGCAATGAGTCAACTCTTCACATGAGGTGGCCAAAGGATTGGAGTTTCAGCTTCAGCATCAGTCCTTCCAATGAACACCCAGGACTGATCTCCTTTACGATGGACTGGTTAGATCTCCTTGCAGCCTTCATTCCCTTCTTCTCCTGCCCTCAGTCTTTCCCAGCATCGGGGTCTTTTCCAATGAGTCAGCTCTTTGCATCAGGTGGCCAAAGTATTGGAGCTTCAGCTTCAGCATCAGTCCTTCCAATGAATATTCAGGACTGATTTCCTTGAGGATTGACTGGTTTGATCTCCTTGCAGCCCAAGAGACTTGCAAGAGTCTTCTCCAACACCACAGTTCAAAAGCATTAATTCTTCAGCATTCAGCTTTCATTATGGTCCAACTCTCACATCTATACATGACCACTGGAAAAACCATAGCTTTGACTACTACCTGACCAAACACATGGAGCTATATTTGCTCATACTCCTTACCTACAAGTTTAAAATGTGTTGGCAATTCTTAACTTTCCACCCAAAGTTTAAGAGGCCTCTTATACTTAGGCCGGCTCTGTATTTTTCCAAGTTAATTTCCTAACACAGGCCTTACAGCTCACACAAAGCATCACCACTGCCTAGACCTTCTTGCTTTTGTTCTTGATATATTCACATTCTATGGCAGTTCCCTGTATCTCCTTTGTTTATTCAAATCTTACCCATGCTTGAAGATCCCCTTCCCAATTCCATCCCCATCTTACAGATTTCAAACTTAAACTTCTCTCTCCCTTCATCATACAACTGTTCAGACAGTGACACATGGGTAAGAATACAACTGCTTCAAAGATTTTTATTTGTTTGCTTGTATGCTTGTTTCCTAAACTTAACTTGAACTCACAGGAATAGAGAAGATTCTATTTTTTGTGTCATTGTGTCCTATCACAGAGCTAAGGCTAAGTAAGTCTGGACATATAGAAGTTATTTGGTTTTATTGAACCAGATGGCAGCTAAGAACTTAGGCTGGGGATGGCCATCACTTCCTCAGTGTGAGATATCAAGGCAACTTTAAAAATTTCTTCAGGGTTTTGTTTGTAAATGTGAGTAACTGGGTCACCATGAAGATTAAGTGATATGAGACACATAAAGCACTTGAGCATAATGTCTTCAGCATTTTCAGTTCAGTTCAGTCACTTAGTCATGTCCGACTCTTTGCGACCCCATGGACTGCAGACACTAGGCTTCCCTGTCCATAACCAACTCCCAGAGCTTGCTCAAATTCATATCCATCAAGTAGGTGATGCCATCCAACCATTTTATCATCTCTCGTCCCCTTCTCCTCCTGCTGTCAATCTTTCCCAGCATCAGGGTCTTTTCTAATGAGTCAGTTCTTCTCATCAGGTGGCCAAAGTATTAGAGTTTCAGCTTCAGCATCAGCCCTTTCAATGAATATTCAGGACTGCATTTTACGTTTGGCATTTTAGCCAGACAATTTTTAAGGATCAAGTAAAAACCACATTTGAGGTACTCTTCTCCCAACAATCAACATTCAGAAAACTAAGATCATGGCATCTGGTCCCATCACTTCATGGTAAGTAGATGGGGAAACAATGGAAGCAGTGTCAGACTTTACTTTGGGGAGCTCCAAAATCACTGCAGATGGTGACTGCAGCCATGAAATTAAAAGATGCTTACTCCTTGGAAAGAAAGTTATGACCAATCTGCTGCTGCTGCTAAGTCGCTAACCAGAGACATTTGCCAACAAAGGTTCGTCTCATCAAAGCTATGGTTTTTCCAGTGGTCATGTATGGATGTGAGAGTTGGACCATAACGAAAGCCGAGTGCTGAAGAATTAATGCTTTTGAACTGTGGTGTTGGAGAAGACTCTTGAGAGTCTCTTGGATTGCAAGGAGATCCAACCAGTCCATCGTAAAAGAGATCAGTCCTGGGTGTTCATTGGAAGGACTGATGCTGAAGCTGAAACTCCAATCCTTTGGCCACCTCATGTGAAGAGTTGACTCACTGCAAAAGTCCCTGATGCTAGGAGGAATTGGGGGCAGGAGGAGAAGGGGACGACAGAGGATAAGATGGCTGGATGGCATCACCGACTTGATGGACATGAGTTTGGGTGAAGTCCGGGAGTTGGTGATGGACAGGGAGGCCTGCCATGCTGCGATTCATGTGGTTGCAAAAAGTCAGACACGACTGAGTGACTGAACTGAACTCCCAACACATCCACTTCACAAATAAGAATATCAAGTTTCAGAGAAATTATGTAAACTGAAAGACTAGATTCTTCTTCTAGGAAAACCAGCTGGTGACTTTCTCAAGGAACTTATTGGCTGGGGCTGACCAATGACCCAAACTCCTGAGTGAAAGCCCATTGCTCTTTTTGCAACTTTCCAATGCGACTAGGACTGATTTGGAAATTTAGAAACCTTCAAGTGATTGGCAAAAGTTTTACATCAGAGGTTGTACTTGGAGTATCATGAAAAACTCTAGAGAATGGCTTTTAAGATGGCTTTAGATCATTTTGAAAACATTTTAAAAATCAATAAAGAATTAAAAGATGTTATCTGTATTTTAAAAAATAAGAGGACACAACTGTTCTCCCCTAGAAAAAAACAAAGTGGATTTTAATATTTACCCTCTCAAAGCTCTTATACCTCCAAAATATCATCATAAGTTTTTTAAAGTATGTGTGTGTGTGTTCATGCTCTAAAACACCAACAAAATCGTCTGCACACAAGCATAAACATTTGCTTGTTGAGTGGGGAAGAAAAATCTACATCACCTGCTGAACTGGTTTCTACCCTGACATCCTAACTCTTGATAAACCCAGAACTGACAAGGCTCCACAAAGAAAACTCGGTAAATTCAGGCAGAATGTCAATTAGAGGAGTCCCCTGTAGCTCACCTCTTACATAGAAGAATTTCAGACACAGTGGGTGACTTAAGAGGCCATCAGGGTGCCATATCTACTATGGCACAATCTGTAATGGTTAAACCCCACCAGGCAGTATATGGTGGGAGTTTGCTGTCAATATCCAGCTGTATCATACATATCATCTTGGGCCAGTCCTCATTCTCCTCACCTACACCCATGCCTCTTCATACACACACACACACACACACACACACACACACACACACACACATACATACATACATGCACTTACTTGGAAACCTCCAGGATATCTGGCCATAGAAACTGTATAATGGTTGTTAGAGCAGAGTCTCACTGGGAAACTGATTCATTTCTTGAGAATTCTGAAAGAGTAGAAACAAAACAAAGCCTGTATCATCTATACTCAGACCTACAAAGAAATTTTAGAAACTAGCTAGCATTTACCAAATACTTTTCATATTCCATCTATTTTTCCAGGGAATCTAACATGGACAATATTGTTTACTTCTGTTCTATGAACAATTCTGTTTCCATACGCTGCCATAGGATCCAATAGATGCTCAAAAAATACTTAGCAAATGACTTCTAAATGAACTTGTCCAAGGTCCCACAATAAGTCAAACTAAGATGATACTGACTCCAAAGAACATATTCTTTAGCTAGTAAACTATACCACCTCACAGTGTGTTCAGTTGCTCAGTTGTGTCCAACTCTTTATGACCCCATGGACTGTAGCCCTCTAGGCTCCTCTGTTCATGGGATTTTCCCAGCAAGAGTACTGGTTGCCATTTCCTTCTCCAGGGGATCTTCACAACCCAGGGACTGAATCCATGTCTCCTGTACCTTCTGAATTACAGGTGGATTCTTTACCACTGAGCCACCAGGCAAGTCCCAGAATTGTATGCATAACCCCAACATATTCAAAGAAAAGAAAACTATGTTTGTTGATTTGTTTTTTCTGTCAGGCTCAACTCATACCACATCTCACCCCCCGTTCCAACTGAAACTTTAAATGGGAAGGAGAGGCGGGTAGATTGTAACAAAATAGTCAGTGTTATTATACATTCAAAATAGGTATTAAAAACATATTGATGGAGGAATGATTCATGATTTGGATATGAAGATCAGCCCTGGAATTTCTTTGGAAGGAATGATGCTAAAGCTGAAACTCCAGTACTTTGGCCACCTCATGCAAAGATTTGACTCATTGGAAAAGACTCTGATGCTGGGAGGGATTGGGGTAGGAGGAGAAGGGGACGACCGAGGATGAGATGGCTGGATGGCATCACTGATTCAATGGATGTGAGTCTGAGTGAACTCCGGGAGTTGGTGATGGACAGGGAGGCCTGGTGTGCTGCAATTCATTGGGTCGCAAAGAGTCGGACATGACTGAGCGACTGAACTGAAGCTAAATATGAAAGCAGCAAAATTATTTTACCCCAAGCATTCTTCTTAACTTCTACTTTTTTTACATAGCAGACAACAGAATCTACAAAGAAATATTTATACCCATACAGCAGTGTGTGGAGTTGAAAAGAGATTTTCACAGAGCACTGTGAATATCTTACAGGCCCCCTCTCTGGAACTTAGGAACCCTGGACTGCTCCAGAACCTTTCCAGGACTCCTGAGAAGTACACACAGCTGCTCTAAACGGCCAGAGTAGGAAAACAAGATGAGGTCAGATTCCTCTGGGAACCTTTCAGAATGGCCTCCACTTCGTTAAAAAATATCTGCAGGTCATATATAATAATCTGGCACTCCTGTGGAAAGATTGCTTATGGTCTACTGGTATGAACCATAGATATTAGGCTCCAGATTATTCACCACAATGTCCCCAAGGCCTTATTTACAGTAGAAACTCAGTAAATCCTACTTCTCTGCATCAATAACACAATGCTAATTAGACAAATGCAGACAAGAAATCTGTACTTGCCTAGAAAACTCTGCTTAGTATTGAAGAACACGATGGTCTGAAATTAGGATCTCACTAAAATGTTTCATCAGGCAGACCTAGTTTTGCTATAAATAAGCTACCTCCCACATGTATCTGAAAGTTATTTATTCCTCCCCCAAATTGCTGGCTGGCCATAATAGAGTCATCACTGTAACATAGACTGGATCTTGCACAAAGACTTCTGAAGCACATTCACCAAGTGGTCACAAGACTGTGGAATGTTAGGAGTGACAGTTCAACACTTTCATTTCAGAGACGAAAAAACCGAAGTGCATAAGTTCCAATAATTTACCAAAAGTCACATAGGTAAATGCATCCTGTTTTCCCATCCTGTTCATTCCCTATTTTCATACAACTCCGTCTCAGCCTGCCTCCCCTCTCTTCTCTGGCCATGGCCCTTGTTTCACTATAGCCCCAGCTGTAGACCACAAAGGAGGTGACAAACCCAAGCAACCCCCTTCCTGCAAGCAGATTCTCACCGGAAAACTGGCACTCGGTGCCTTGGCAGAGAATTGCTAAAGCAGGAGCAGAGAAATGGCCACCATCTGGACAGTGTGTTGCTGGATGCCAAATGGGCCCCAGCCATGGGGAAGGAGGAGAAAGGAAGGGTGTCACCCGACTGCACACATTTATTTTCATTTTGAGGGGATTTGTTAGTAACCACGCTGTGTGAGAGGAAGCTGTTGTAGGTGGTTCTGATGGCTGACAAATGTGTAGGCAAGGATGAATCAAGGTGAGGGGTAGCCAGGCAGTTTCCAAATGATTTGTGAGCACAGAAATCGTCAGTTTTATCTGATTACTCTGTACAAATTAAAGGATGCATTTTTGAGGGGTAAAACAGTATCAGTGCTTTCCCCTACTTATACCCCCCTCTTCCTTTTTAGTAAGCATGAGAATTTCTCTGACAGTACCTAGAAAAAAAATTTTTTTTTTCTTTTAACACAGGCTTCCCTGGTGGCTCTGTGATAAAGAGCCAGCCTGTGATGCAGGAGATGTGGGTTCTTCCTCACTGGACAGATCCCCTGGAGAAAAGAATGGCGACCCACTCCAGTATTCTTGCCTGGGAAATCCTATGGACAGAGGAGCCTGGCGGTACACCGTCCACAGGGGCAGTCACAAGAGTTGGACACAACGAAGTGACTAAACAACAATCCACAAACATTTCTCTCTTTTTCATAAATTTTAATCGTGTTACCTTTTCCTGTGTACGGCTATGTGTTCCACCCGTGAAAACCACCCTGACGTACATAATGGTTTTCAGTGGTCAATTAGCAGCATCAGAGTGGCTGCAGAGGTTTTCCTCTTAGCAATCCTGACTTCCTATGTACATACTGGTTTGGGCAACAGTGTTCAAGTAATGTGGACTTAATTATTATTGTTCATGTTAATTATGAAGATAGCTTGAATGAACTACATGACACTGAGGGCATAGGTGTTTTAAAGTGTCTTTCCCACTTTAAAAATTAAATTGAATTTACAATCGTATATCCACAAAACATCATCTCCATCATTGGGCATTTTAGAATTTGCAAAGCACATTCACATATGTGATGCCATTTTAATTTTGACACCAATAATCGGATGTTGGCAATTATTCCTATTTTTTAGAAATACTAGAGTCCCTGGGACTGCAAGGAGATCCAACCAGTCCATTCTGAAGGAGATCAGCCCTGGGATTTCTTTGGAGGGAATGATGCTAAAGCTGAAACTCCAGTACTTTGGCCACCTCATGCGGAGAGTTGACTCACTGGAAAAGACTTTGCTGCTGGGACGGATTGAGGGCAGGAGGAGAAGGGGATGACAGAGGATGAGATGGCTGGATGGCATCACTGACTCAAGGGAC
>SJYX01022906.1:236600-322231 GCA_006410675.1 Oreotragus oreotragus
CTATAGAGCAGATTCCCACTAGCTATCTGTTTTACACATGGTAGTGTATATATGTCAATCCCAATCTCCCCACCGCCTCCTCGACTATGTACTAAGGTTTGCAACAATCTTTATGGCTATAATAGAATTAATATCTACTTTTGAAGGGATAAAAACACTCAATATTTAATATATCTTCTTATACATTTATTTTACTACTCCAACTCCAAAATTACAGAAAGGAAACCCTAATTAAACCATTATTAATCTTTAAAGCATATTCACAATCTAATCCAGTTGCTCGTATCATCAAACTGAATTATATATAATTTCTAGTTTTTATATTTTCTATAAACATGTACATTTATATAAAGTATATTATATAACTAGATTTGACATGATATATGAAAAAGTATACATATATGTAAAGAGAAAAAGATTAAAATGTTGTCTATTAAATTTGAATATACATAAATCATGAAGTGGGATATTTTATTCTATTCTACCCTCCCAGTTGATGTTTAGTATGGGATGAGAGAGTTTAAAAATGAAGTGAAATTGTTTGCTTCTTTTTTCTATTTATTTTAAAATTTTATTTTTTAATTGGTAGAAAATTGCTTTACAATTTTGTGTTGGTTTCTGCCATACAACAACACAAATCAATCATAATTATATATATATATATATACACACATATATATGTATCCCTTCCCTCCTCAGCTTCCCTTCCCTCCCCCATCTTACCCTTTTAGGTCATCACAGAGCTCCAGGCCAATAAACACATGAGATGCTCAACATCTCCCATTATTAGAGAAATGCAAATCAAAAATGCAATGAGGTGTCACCTCACACCAGTCAGAATGGCATCATCAAAAAATCTCCAAACAATGAATGCTGGAGAGGGTGTGAAGAAAAGGAAACCCACCTGCACCCAATGGAGACTGATACAGCCATTATGGAGAACGGTACGGCGTGCCCGTTCTCCTTGTCCAGCTCTTTGTGATCCCACAGACCGTAGCCTGCCAGGCTCCTCTGTCCATGGGACTCTCCAGGCAAGAATACTGGACCCAGTTGCCATTTCCTCCTCCAGGGGATCTTCCTGACCCAGGGACTGAATCCATGTCTCCTGTGTCTCCTGCATAGCAGATGGATTCTTTACCCATCGAGCCATGTGGGAATGTAAACTGATACAGCCACTAGGGAGAACAGTATGGAGATCTCTTTAAAAGATAGGAATAAAACTACCACACGACCCAGCCATCCCACTACCGGGCATATACCCTGAGATATTTTTGAATACTGTAGGATAAACTTCCAAATAAATATTTATAAATCAAAGGAATTGATCCACTAGAGAAACCATTCCATCCTCCATATACCTAAAAACTGCCCCAAATATCCCAGACACATGGGTATCATGAGGTACATTACTGTAAGCCCAGCAAATTAGGCTATGAAAGAATAGGCCAGAAATGCTCCCGTGTGTTCAGGCACTTGATGTTTTCATTGGTGGCAGGTGGCTCTTCCCCTCCCTGGCCCAGGAATGCCATCCTAAATCCAGGTCATCTGCAAAACCTCAGGCCACTGGCTCTGACCAGCCTGCTCTTCTCCAGATCGAGTAAGCTCCCCACTTGTGTATCATGTCCTCCAGCCTCACTTTCCCTAACCTTTCAGGATCTTTTAGGCCATTTGCAACACTTTATTTCCCTTTCCTCAGCGTCTCTTCAGAATTCCAATTCAAAGCTCTATTTATTTATTTTTATTTTTAAATTTTATTATTGGAATAAAGTTGATTTACAATGTTCTAGTAATTTCTGTTGTACAACACAGTGAATGAACTATAAGTTTTATATATATCCCCTCCCTCTTGTGTCTCTCTCCCATACTCCCATCCAGCCCATCTAGGTCATCACAGAGCGTCGAGCTGAGCTCCCTGTACTATACGGCAGGTTCCCACTAGTTCTCTGTTTTATACATGGTAGTGTATATAGGTCAATCTTACTCTCCCAATTCAACTCGCCCTCCTCTTCCCCCATCCTGTGTCCGTATGTCCATCCTCTATGTCTATGTCTCTGTTTCTGCCCCATAAATAGGTTCATCTGTACCATTTTTCTGGATTCTGTATTATGCATTAATACACGATATTTGTTTTTCTCTTTCTGACTTCACTCTGTATGACAGACTCTAGAGGGCCATCCACATCACTACAAATGACCCAATTTTGTTCCTTTTTATAGCTGAGTAATATTCCATTGTATTTTTATTTTAACATCCTTTCCCCCATCTATGTCAAAATGTGCAGTTTCACATTAGCAAAAAGGAATTAAATAATATTTCTCCCATCTTTTGGAACTATTAGTTACAAGGTACATCATGTTAATAAAGAATACAATAAAGGTTTGCATATATCTGAACACACTGCAAAGAAACTGATTAAAGAAAAAACCATTAATTCAGATCTTATTTTGTCAGAAATTTTGGTGAGTTTATATTCTAAATCTCCGTTTATGCTACTTACATATACACTTTATATTGATAGGTTTAATAAGAATATTTACATCAAAGTCATTGAGGAAAACAGATGCTTTAAGTTTCACTGCTGCTGCTGCTGCTGCTAAGTCACTTCATTCATGTCCGACTCTGGGTGACCCCAGAGATGGCAGCCCACCAGGCTCGCCCGTCCCTGGGATTCTCCAGGCAAGAACACTGGAGTGGGTTGCCATTTCNACTGCTGATGCTGCTGCTGCTAAGTCACTTCAGTCATGTCCGACTCTGGGTGACCCCAGAGATGGCAGCCCACCAGGCTCGCCCGTCCCTGGGATTCTCCAGGCAAGAACACTGGAGTGGGTTGCCATTTCCTTCTCCAATGCATGAAAGTGAAAAGTGAAAGTAAAGTTGATCGGTCGTGTCCGACTCTTGGCAACCCCATGGACTGCAGCCCACCAGGCTCCTCCATCCATAGGATTTTCCAGGCAAGAGTACTGGAGTGGAGTGCCATCGTCCTCTCCTTAAGTTTCATTAAGAGACTACAAAGCTCGTCTGCTTTTATTTGCTGCATGTTTTAAGTCATTGTGATCCATGTGTTACATAATGCCTACTAAATAGTCATCTTAAATTTATTTGTATGGTTAGATTATGTTTTCTATGAATTTTATTTCCAAATAGGAAGGTAGTCATTACAAAATATTTGCTATAAAATGGGGCCAGAAGATTGATCAAGCCAAGGCCTACTTCCCTACAGGGCTACACCCCAAGACCTCTCAGCCTTCTGGCTCAGCCCAGACCTTCCGTTTTCCTTGCTGCCTCTCAGACACATCATGCTTGTTTAACAAGTGACACTGACACTAGCTGGTCCATTGCCTGCACCACTTTTCCCATAGTTATCCATCTGGTTCACCTCCTGCTGCTGGGTCTCTGCACAAAGGTTACCTTATTGGGAAGTTATCAATGATCATGCTCATAAAACAGCTTTGTCAACTCACACACACTGACAACCCTCAAACCGTATCCCTTGATTCTACCTGCTATGAACTGAATGTTTGAGTTCCCCCAAGTTCATGTGCGGAAGCACTAATCCCCCAGAGAAGCTGTATTTGGAGATGAGGCCTCTAAAGAAGGAAGGATAGTAAAATGAGGTCATAAGTGTGGGGACTTGATAAGACAGGAATAGTGTTCTTATAAGAAGGGACACAAGAGATCGCCCCCGGCTCTGTGCAGACACAGAGAAAAGGCCATGTAAACAGCGAGTTGGTGACCGCCTACAAGCCAAAAAAGGAATGAAACCTTCCCTGCTAGTACTTTGGTCTTGGACTTCTTTGCCTTCATAACTGTGAAAAATAAATCTCTGTTGTTTAAGCCACCAATCTGTGGCATTTTATTATGACAGCCTGAACAGACAAATATACCATCTTATGAAGGTAAATGAAAGCAATGAAGAAAAAGACGTCTTCAAATAAAATACATCTTCATTACACTTATCATAATCTGTCTTTGTTTTTCTGCCTTTGGTGCATCTCCTCTCTATAAAGGAAGGACTGGGAGAACAAGGCCCTTGTCTCTTTCATCACCAAATCCACAACTGCATAGATATTCATTGGACAAATGAATGTTAAGTATGAGTTTTAAAGTAATATTAAAACTATTGTCTATGATTTCATTATCCCTTTCTACAGTGTGTCTGAAATGGCAAGATCTTTCAAAACCAAACCCCTGCCCAAAAAATGCATTTTGTGTCTTTTCTGGCTTGTAGTAATGAGACATAGCAAGAATATGAAACCTAGTTCTCTAGTGTCCAAAAGAGAACGTGCCATCACCTCCTGTAATCTCAAAATGAGGAAGAAACCGGGGGGAAAAGAGCAAAACAAAAGCACGAACATTTCATAACCAAACAGGGAAGTCATTCCAATCTAAAAATATGTTGATCATGTACACTATGCTCGATAACACGAGAAAGGAAGAGACAAAAATACACTCTTCCTTGCTATTTTGGAGGGATGAGCAGCTACATTTGCTCTTATAGTTGTCAGATGTGTTCTCCTTGTGCTATGAAGCTCCATGATGGCCAGCTAGCAACTGCAGGCTGACAGTTCTGTTGATAGACCCGAGCCACACACTGCAGTCTGTCATGTTGCACGTTTACATCTTAGACTCTAATCTGTTTTTCTTTCCTTCATGAAATCAATTCTGTAGCAATTAAATAACCAGCCTACAAGGCATTTTAATATCCCAAGCCTTTATCTATATATAGCTCAGGAAAGGAAAGGTAATTAGAAGTGACCTAGTCTAGCTGGTAAAAGGAGACAGGTTAGACAAATCAGTACTTCATCATTACTCTAAGGAGGTATCACTAAATCTGCTTCATTCTTGATTCAGTCCTTCTCAGCGACATACTGTTGACCCTTTATTTGATCCCTGGAGGACACAGACTCTAAAATGGGTGTCGTTATCTGGGATTTTGTTTCATTTTCTGTGAATTTAAGGCGTCGCAGAAATAGACTGTTTTTAGCTGTGGGATGATACCGTCACATGCACACAGCACTGGATGAAGCAGGCTTTGAAAGATATGAAAAGGCTCGAGGAAATGACTTTTCAAATTCTCATCCATTTGAGTGTTTTGAGCTGAGCCCTGAAGGTTGAGAATTTCTTGTCTAAGTGATTTTTCTAAAATGATAAGAAATTGTCACAAGATCCAGACAAATTTTATTGGTCTTTCTCTTTGAAAATTTAGTTTACTACTTCATATCCATAAGCTTGCATATATGAGGCAGCTATCAGCTCAGTTCAGTTCAGTAGCTAGTCATGTCCAACTCTTTGCAACCCCATGGACAGTAGCACGCCAGGCCTCCCTGTCCATCGCCAACTCCTGGAGCTGGCTCAAACTCATGTCCATTGAGTCAGTGATGCCACCCAACCATCTCATCCTCTGTCATCCCCTTCTTCTCCTGCCTTCAATCTTTCCCAGCATCAGGGTCTTTTCCAAGGAGTCAGTTCTTTGCATCAGGTGGACAAAGGATTGGAGCTTCAGCTTCAGCATCAGTTCTTCCAATGAATACTCAGGGATGATTTCCTTTAAGACTCACTGGATAGATCTCCTTGCAGTCCAAGGGACTCTCAAGAGTCTTCTCCAACACCAGAGTTCAAAAGCATCAATTCTTCAGTGCTCAGCTTTCTTTATGGTCCAATTCTCACATTAGGAAAAACCATAGCTTTGAATAGATGGCCAGGGTCTAAAAAGCATGGAATTTAGCTTCAAAAGACTCAAGTCCATTCTTGTTTTGCCTCTTACCAGCTACTACTGGTCATCAAAATCCCTAAGCCTAGATCTCCTTATTTGTATAATGGTTATTAAAAGACTATTCTTTGACTATGATATGTATATTTTTCCATTTTAGGAACTGAAATTCAGGTGCATATTACAATGTATGGCTTTTTTCAATAATCCACATTAGTGTTTTGGACCAATCTACTGCTTAGGGCCACTCTAGACTCCAGAAGGAATAGAGCTGAGCCGCTGCTAAGCTGAAGACATGGTCATGTTCCTGTCACCACTTCCTTGATCCATCTCCCTGGCTGTATTCACATAGTCCCTTTGTTCCAGACTCTCTGCTGAACCCAAGTTTGGAAGCCTCTAGACTGAAAACTCTGGGATTTAATGTGGTGCAAGCATGGCACAAAGCAAGGCAGATGTCCTTGATCTATTCCCTAGTTCTATTATTTGTCTGTTATGATAATGCACCTATTACACACACTTCAAGCCAAAAGTCAGAGAGAGTACCTGGTGAACTCATTTGGGGCTAAGAGAGAGATTCAAAGTACATTTACAGTAAGAGCAAAATAAATTTTCTAGGTGATTAGAAAACACTTTATCATGGTTAAGTAAAATAATTTTTTGCTTTAATAGTGGTACATATTAAACAGAACTTTTATAATCTATGGTATGTTAGAGTCAATGAAACATAGCACCAATAGCAGCATTAGGTGAGAAAAAGAAAGTAAAGTGCTTTGTAAATGACAGAAGCCAATATAAATGAAAAACATGATAATGACTCAGTATCTTTTAAGCTGAAAGGAATTTGTCAAAGTTCCTATGGAAGACAGAAGAGGAGGCTGCAGACATTGCCTTCACGAATGACTCTCAGGATGCCACTATAACACTGGGCTATCAAGACATTTGCAATCTCTGTGATAGTCAGAATGTTGGGACATCAGGAAGTCATCTCTGCAAGTATAAAGTCCCAAAACATTCTGTCTTAAGTACAATCCAGAGATTAGGAGACTATTGTTCACTGCAGAGTAAGCCACAAATCAGACAAAAAAGATGCCTCACAGAGTATGACCTGCTCCTTCACAAACACAAAACAAATGACAGATAACAGGGACCTGTGTTAACACAGTCACAGAAACATCCGCTGCTTCTGTGACCATGCTTGACAGCAAGAAATGGGAGAAGCAAGAGAAAGACAACCTCAGATTCACATTTTCCCCTTGTATCTCATGGAGTACCTCTAACTAGTGAAACTTAAGTCACACCTAGAACCTTGGCTGCAAGGAAGCTTAAACGGAGTTCTTAGTTTTCCAGCATCTGAACATGAGGAGGCATACGAGGATGGTAGTGGTTCAGTCACCAAGTGGTGTCCAACTCCTGCAACCCAATGGACTGCAGCCTGCCAGGCTCCTCTGTCCATGGAACTTTCCAGGCAAGAATACTGGAGTGGGTTACCATTGCCTTCTGAAGGGATCTTTCCAACCAGGGATCAAACTCAGGTCTCCTGCATTGCAGGAGAATTCTTTACTGACTAGGCCACCAGGGAAGCGCAGTATATGAGGATGAGGAAAGAATAAATGTACAGGGGCAATTCAGGGCATCTAGGGAATACCAGAAGACCATGTCTTTCTCCCACCCTTAAGATGGGAAGAGCTACCAGTAATAGTTTTCTTTAAAATCCATCCCAGAGTTAAATTCCAGACTTAAATTCCAAAAAGTGACAAACTCTTCTCAGAAGAAGAGAGACCATTGGTTGTTTTAATTCTGGAAGAGGTGGAATTAAATTTAATTCTATCAAGAGGAGGCATCCACATCGATGGGGTAAGGAGACACCCGCCAAACACTAACAAACTACAAAGAGCCACATGCGAAGTGACACAGTGGACTGGAATCTTAGGAACTCGTCACAGGGCCGAATCTGCACCCATTCGCCAGCACTTTCCCAGGAGCTTCAGTGATGCATAGGCTGACATATGAAAGCCTGGGATGGGAAAAGAGAGTTGGAAGAAACCCCTCTAGGGTGCTCCAGTCCTGCCTGCTCCTAGTTCAGCCAGAAAAAAGCCAATCGCAGGCAGCAGGTGAGTCAGGAGAACTAAGAGTGAACTCTCCAAGGCACTCCAGATCTCCACCAAGTGTGCTCCAGAGGCCCTTCACAGTCTGGGGGCCACACATCAGAGTGGAGAGACTTCCAAAGGAACATAAGGTCAGGGGTGGAATGACAGAGCAAAGAGGAGTCCTCACAGAATTACAAGTCCTAAGAGGCATCTGGTCCCATCACTTCATGGCAAATAGATGGGGAGACAGTGGAAACAGTGTCAGACTTTGTTTTGGGGGGCTCCAAAATCACTGCAGATGGTGACTGCAGCCATGAAATTAAAAGACGCTTACTCCTTGGAAGGAAAGTTATGGCCAACCTAGATAGTATATTCAAAAGCAGAGATATTACTTTGACAACTAAGGTCCGTCTAGTCAAGGCTATGGTTTTCCCTGTGGTCATGTATGGATGTGAGACTGTGAAGAAAGCTGAGCGCCAAAGAATTGATGCTTTTGAACTGTGGTGTTGGAGAAGACTCTTGAGAGTCCCTTGGACTGCAAGGAGATCCAACCAGTCCTTTCTAAAGGAGATCAGCCCTGGGTGTTCTTTGGAAGGAATGCTGCTAAAGCGGAAACTCCAGTACTTTGGCCACCTCATGCAAAGAATTGACTCATTGGAAAAGCCTCTGATGCTGGGAGGGATTGGGGGCAGGAGGAGAAGGGGACGACAGAGGATGAGATGGCTGGATGGCATCACCGACTCTATGGACGTGAGTCTGAGTGAACTCCGGGAGTTGGTGATGGACAGGGAGGCCTGGCGTGCTGCGATTCATGGGGTCGCAAAGAGTAGGACATGACTGAGTGACTGAACTGAACTGAAAAGAATACATGGGAAATTTAGATAATTGTTCAGTCTAGAGTTTAAAGTTTATCTCTCTAGGATAGTAAGTACATAAATGAGAGTGGTAGGGTGTGTTTTAAAGTTTTTATAAGTAACATCTGTATACTAGAAAAATGAATTATGATAACCATCAATTGGTAGATGTCTACATTGGACATGGATTCAGAAAAACATTATCCCTAGGTGGATATTTGGTGCAAGGGCTTTATAAGAGGCTCTAAATTCATTTTAGAACATGGAGAAAAAGAGATTCATACAGTCCAGCAATAACCCACATTCTAAAGGCATTCTGAACACCAGGCTCCACCACCAGCATCCACTCCAGTATCTGAACATGCTGTTTACTCACGAATCATCTATTGAGATCTTACTAGCTATTTTCCTGGTAGCTCAGCTGGTAAAGAATCCTACTGCAATGCAGGAGACCCTGGTTTGATCCCTGGGTTGGGAAGATCCCTTCGAGGGGGACCAGGCAACCCACTCCAGTATTGTTGCCTGGAGAATCCCATGGACAGAGGATCCTGGTGGGCTACAGTCCATGGGGTCACTAAGAGTCAGACACAACTGAACAACTAAGCACAGCACAACACTCAGTGCACAGCAGAACATGAGACACTCAGAAGCCGCATGCAGAAAGGAACAGGATACTTGTTCTGGCTAAGGGAAATTACTTTGCCTCGTAATGTACTGTGGTTGAGACTTCCACACTCTAGGAAAAAACAATCAAGTGAATAATAATGTGTTCACCCAACACTATCTAGCAAAGATTCTTCAATGATCTTTTCTCAGAGCCAAGAGAAAAATATCTCAACATGGTACATTCTACTGCATGTGTCCTTGGGCTGTCTCTTATACACATCTCCTGCTCTTCTCCAGATCGAGTAAGCTCCCCACTTGTGTATCATGTCCTCCAGCCTCACTTTCCCTAACCTTTCAGGATCTTTTAGGCCATTTGCAACACTTTATTTCCCTTTCCTCAGCGTCTCTTCAGAATTCCAATTCAAAGCTCTATTTATTTATTTTTATTTTTAAATTTTATTATTGGAATAAAGTTGATTTACAATGTTCTAGTAATTTCTGTTGTACAACACAGTGAATGAACTATAAGTTTTATATATATCCCCTCCCTCTTGTGTCTCTCTCCCATACTCCCATCCAGCCCATCTAGGTCATCACAGAGCATCGAGCTGAGCTCCCTGTACTATACGGCAGGTTCCCACTAGTTTAATCATCTTAACCTAATGGCTTCCATTGTGGCTCAGCTGGTAAAGAATCTGCCTGCAATGTGAGAGACCTGGGTTCGATCCCTGGGTTGGGAAGATCCCCTGGAGAAGGAAAGGCTACCCACTCCAGTATTCTGGCCTGGAGAATTTCACAGACTGTATAGTCCATGGGGTCGCAGAAAGTCAGAAACAACTGAGCAAATTTCACTTTCACTTTTCAGTGGCCTCCCAAAGGCCCCACCTCCAAATAACATCACCCAGGGGATTAAGGCTTTAATGTCCTCATTTGGAGGCATACAAACATTCAGTCCACAGCACAGATAAAAGATATTATTAGTTGTGGGACCAAGAAGGAGTCTAGGAAGCCAAAGAAGCTTGGGAACGTAGTAAGATCATGAACAACACTGTTCACACTCATAGAAAAGCAGTTCTGGGAAGATTAAAGCTTCAGCCTTCTAGTTATTGCATTCTTACGTAACTTCCATGTGTTAATATCTTGCAGACAGCTAGAAATAATATTATGAAATTCAAATGACAAAACTACATCAGAGACAGAGTTTTGAATGACTCAGTTGGCACTGTGAGGGTAGGTATGCTCTTTGTGCTCAAGGTTGGAACCTAAGGAACACTCACAGGGCAAGAGAATTAAGTTGCCATTGAAAAAGACCAAGGAGTGATTGCAATAAGAAATGACCAGAATAAAGTGATGTCTTGGGAACCACGAGAAAAAGGTGCAGCAGAATAATCACAACCAATAAAAACTGAGAAGTGTATACTGCATTGGCTACTAGATGGTATCAACAGAATATTGCCACCCTCCTCTTAGAGTCTAGAAAGTAGGGAAGTGCAGAGAAAGTAGAGGCTTGTCAGAGAATTAGACTATAATCATTAAAAAGGCTGTATATTCAGATGGCTCTGGCTTTGAATCCTGGCTCAGTCCTTTATTTTTGATGTGACCTAATTAATTTTTCTAGACGGCAGTTTCCCATCTGTAAAATGGAAATGATACTAATTATATATAACTGTTATGAAGCATTCATAAAATGATAGATAGTAAGGTGCTTAATACATATTAAATATTTAATAATCAATATAAATTATTAGTACTAGTATATCAAATTTGCAGCTTTATAAGACATGATTATACCTACTAATGGGCACAAGATTAAGAGAAAAACAATGTTTTCAACTTTGAAATTGAGCATGTTTATAGACTATTGACTTGATGTTTGTAGAAATAGAGCTTGTAATTGATCAAGTACAGTCTTGGAGGATATAAAAGAACGAAATCAAAAATACAAATGACAAATTAGAGTATACTTTTAAAGAATTGTCTACAAGTGTATATGTATGAGAGAGCTATAGTGTGGGAGAAGAATTGAAAAGAGGAAAAAGATAACGGAAGATGAGCGAGTTTCATCCAGTTAGTAAAATTACGGAGAAAGTCAGGTTAACACTTCCCAAGGGACCAATCTATAGGAGGAACTAAAATGTCACTGGAGAACATTATTTTTATCTGAACTTCTCGCAAAAAGAGACTGCAGTATTCTACATGACAAGGAGGCAACTTTGATCGCTCCTTGAGGTGGGGAAAAGTGAGACAGCAAGTTTTTGCAGCTAGCAAAGCTCATGCACAAGTGCTCACAACAAAAGGTGACTAAACTACTTTCTATAAAGGGGAGTTTCTGATGACATGCCGAGCGGTTGCTCTTCCTAGTGGGGTGTGCAAGGCTGAGGCCATCAGGAATTGCAAGGAATAACGGGGAAGCTGAGCTCTACATCAGTCCTTCCCTCCTCCTTCACCAGGCTAAACAACACTGGTTTGAAAGCCTCCGCATCATCAGTCTCCATGAGGTGCTCATATCTTGGCCTTGGTTAGGAATGGAAATGACCTAGTGAGAATCCGGGTGATGAGGAGGAGGTTAGGGTAATTGAAGAGTGGTGGACGTGATGATAGATTCTGTGAGAAATGTGAAACCAACAGGCAGGGAAGGTAGAAACTGTGCAAGGCACTGAGAATGGGAGAAAAGGGGAAGACCAAGTGACTAGAATTCTCTAGAAGATCATGTATGTTTCTCTTCTTTTTGTTTAATGTCTTCCATTTTACCAATTCTTTATGCTGACTTTGAAACTCTGCCCTTCTTCCTTGCTTCTTCCTTTCTATCTTCCTCACTCTGCACCACCTTTAGCCTTTAGCTTAGGTCAATATTCCCCTGAGAGCATTGCTTTGCTGGCTCTGTAGGTAAACACTGGCATATTTGATCTTATTAGCAGGATATTATGATTTTCATTACAGTGGGGGGAAAAAGCATGTATGTAAGTCCCAATGTCTGTGACCAAAAAATGGAGTCCAAAGGATTTAGATATGGCTTCCCTTTCCATGTGTACACAAGTTTTCTCTTTTATTTTGCTCTAGAGAACTACAGTCAGCACCATTTGTAAACTTTACCACAGCTCGTTCAGTCCATCCAGTACAAAAGAATTCAAGCAGATGGCTTTAAATATGCATATTCAAGCCAGAGTATTAACTTCAAAATAAGACATTTCCTAGGAATAATGACTGTTGTAGTTAATGACCTGTAGCACGGCTTGGTCCATGAGCTCCTCCCAGCTGGTTAATACTCCCGAGGAACTGTCCAGTGTCTCAGTCATTATTGATTAATTAGTCCATCTTTCCTGGATGTATCTGTGCTTTTGTGACATCACACCTCCAAGAGCTGTGTTCAGTTATCCACTAACCAAATGCTGTGGTCTCATTTCAGCTCCTTCTAGACCAGCACTGAGTGATGCTCTAGTTTACTTGCACATAATTACAGGAACAAATGGAATGAGAATATAAAATGTGACTTCCAACACAATGCAGACTTTCTTTCTAAGGTAACTAGGTACTAGCTCTGGGATACTAAAGAGTTAATTAATCTCTTTTGTACTTCATGTCTTTATTTCTAAAACGAGGATAATAATAACAGCTGCTACCATAGGAATCTCTTAAGAATTAAAAGACAAAGCAGAAAAAGTATACAGGACAGTGTATGCTGAATAGCAGGGCTTCCCTGGTGCCTCAGTGGTAAAGAACCTGCCTGTAATGCAGCAGATGTGGGATTGAGCCTCTGGTCAGGAAGATTCCCCTGAGGAAGAAACTATGGCCTCTATTATAATAATGATACTAAAAATGATAGCATTCCATCTGATTATGACCTTTAAAAACTTCTTTTATGTATTACCCCATGTTGTTATCCAAACCACATGGCACATAAGTAGCTAAGAACAGTATTGCCCCGCTCAACAGGAAAAGCTAACAGAAACCAAGACTTGACTTAATCTAAGCTCAAACTGCAGCCATTAATGCTCAGTCAACACTTTCACATGACCTTGTGCTCATTTCACTTCCACAGTGGTTCTCAAGCCACCCAGTGAGTGAAGTCGCTCAGTTGTGTCCAACTCTTTGCGAACCGGTGGACTGTAGCCCACCAGGCTCCTCCGTCCGTGGGATTCTCCAGGCAAAGATACTGGAGTGGGTTGCCATTTCTTTCTCCAGGGGATCTTCCCAACCAGAGATCGAACCCAGGTCTCCTGCAATGCAGGCAGACGTTTTAACCTCTGAGCCACCAGGGAAGCCCAGAGCCACCCAGAAAAGCATGCTAATGGGAACTCTGAACTCCCAGTTCCACCCGCATACTAAAATGCACTGAAAGTGAAAGACAAAAAGAACAGAGTAAGGATGTGCAAAACTGTACCTAAACCAAAAGCCACCAAATGTGGCCACTGAAACCGAGAGATTGACATATACATACAACTATAAACAAAATAGATAGCTAATATGGACTTACCATCCCTGGAGAAGGAAATGACAATCCGCTCCAGTATGATTGCCTGGAACATCTCATGGACAGAGGAGTCTGGTGGGTTACAGTCTATGCGGTTGCAAGGGTCAGACACAACTTAGTGACTAAACCACCACCACCAAGGACCTATTATATAGCACAGGGACTTCTACTCAATACTCTGTAATGACCTAGATGGGAGGAGAATCTAAAATAGGGTGTATAAACATATCTATATATATATATGTATGTATAACTGATTCACTTTGCTGTACACTTGAAACTAACCCCACATTGTAAATCAATTATATTTCAATAAAAATTAACACCATCAACAACAAAAAGATGTGGCTACTGAAATGGTGAGTCACAGGTAAGAAAAATCATGAGGTCAGGTCAGGGTTCTGATGCTTTTTCAGACACCAATGGGTGCATGCAGACCAAAGAATTAAAATGCCTGGGGTAGGGATTGGGACTGCACACCCGCTGGGAAGGCAGGAAGGAACCCAGCTGGCTGGGTGCCTCTGTGCTGCATTAAGGCAGAGCTTCCACCAATGGTTCCCCTGGAGGCAGCCATGGTCCCATGGGGAAAGCCGTAACAGTGCCCTTCGAAGTTGGAACGTTGTAAACTCTGCAGACCCTCCCCAGATCTCTCCCCTCTCACTTTCATGTCATCTTACTTTGCCTCTCTAAAATCAGGTAGAAGAAATAACAGCCTAGAAACTGAAAAGTAAGATCAAACATGCCTCATTGAATGTGATCTGTTACATGAACTGTTACAAGTCAATGGTCTGAGCATTTCTTTTTTTAATTTTCAAATCTTATTATACCCTTTAATAGGGTTCTTTTGTACATAAAGATGATTCAGTGCTTTTAAGTACAAGATTCTTGCTGCTTATAAATATTAGCTAGAATCACACAAAGGGAGGAAATTATGAATGTGAAAATGTGAAAGTAATAGGCTTCTGATGAGACCATGAAGTTGTACATTTTCTTAGCCCTAGAAACAAAAACATACAGCTCTTTGTTATAAATACAATCCTAATAATTCTCCCTTAGGTTATCATTTTAACATTTTTAAGCCAATATGTTGAAGCAAAACATGTTATAAAATATTTTTTTGTGCAAATAACGTAAAATAGTGGCACTGCGATGGCACCCCACTCCAGTACTCTTGCCTGGAAAATCCAATGGACGGAGTAGCCTGGTGGGCTGCAGTCCATGGGGTCACTAAGAGTTGGACACGACTGAGCGACTTCACTTTCACTTTTCACTTTCATGCACTTGAGAAGGAAATGGCAACCCACTCCAGTATTCTTGCCTGGAGAATCCCAGGGATGGGGGAGCCTGGTGGGCTGCCGTCTATGGGGTCACACAGAGTCAGACACGACTGAAGTGACTTAGCAGCATTTCACTGAAATGTTTGAATATCGCCTTTCATTTAGAATGCCCTCCATATCTAAATATCAGGTAGGGTCACAAAGGAACTACTGAACAACAAAAGCCTTGATTCCCATTTCAATTTCTACATGAAACTCCTGACAACTTGAAAGTATAACTGAAATAGGAAAATGAGTTTTGGTCCCAATAATGGCAGGAGAATTGTGTAGCCTGAAATTTCAAAATGTGAAAAACATAATTTACTACCATAAATATCCAGAAAATTGGGATCTATACTAACTTGCTTTAGAAAGAAGGGAGACCTTAGGAAAATGTGCTGCCATGAAGATTTCTGTATTGCTTATCAAAGTGATTTCATAGTTAGCTTTGCCATACTCAACATGCCCTTCCCTGAGAAACACCAGCCCAGGAACCAGCTCACTTCCAATAAAGCTGATGCAGTTGTTGGATGTACAGAAGTGCTCATAAGGATTCCAGAAGCAGGAATAGCATTTATGTGGCATGCTGGCAGACTCTCAGATGCTTAGGTCACCTAAGATTTATCAAAAAGCAGTGGTGGCACCAGAAACTGTCAAGAACAAAACAAAGCGACATGGAATGCATTCTACATCAAGGCATGCCATCACCGCACTGCAAGAGACCCATGAGAACAGACCAGTTATATTCAGGAACATATGACTTTTCAGGATGGGTCAGTCAGGGCCCATCAAATTCAGCATTTTCCACCAAATAATATGTCAATTGATAATCTATGTGAGAAGACAGCTTGCTTCGCCATCATTAAGAGGAAAAGATTTTGTATTCACTACTCCAACCGTGGCTTTATTTAATTGGTATAGAGTTTTTGCTTTTTTTTTTTTTTTTAAATCATAGCATAACCGACTCGGTGGACATGAACTTGAGCAAACACTGAAAGATAGTGGAAGATGAGGAAGCCTGTTGTGCTGTAGTCCATGGGGTCGCAAAGAGTCAGACATGACTTAGCGAATGAAGAATGACAAATAACCAGAGTAATGATATGAAAGGAACAAGTGGTCTGGTCCACACAACAGTCATGAAAATAAGCCACAACTGTTCTGGATTTGGACCCTATTCAACTGAGTTGACCATCCTCCTTGGAACACAACACCCACTATCTAGGGCATGAAATTTAGTACCTTTAGCCTGCTTTAAAAAAAAAAAATCAGTAAGCTCTAAGTTCCCTACATAATGTTGTGCATTGTACAGAATTTAGATTTCAGACTTAGATGAGGAAACAGGCATTTCTTCTTGTCCAAGATGAAAGAAGCGCCTCCTTCCTCTCTATGCCAATGCAGCACAAATTGAAAAGAGGTCACAAAAGTTGCTTTTCCTGTCCCATATGCAGCATTGTGAGAAGATGCCAACTTGTGGGCCAATCTTCATGAACTTCAGCTCAGTTCAGTTCAGTTGCTCAGTCATGTCCGACTCTTTGCGACCCCATGACTCGCAGCACGCCAGGCCTCCCTGTCCATCTCCAACTCCCAGAGTTCACTCAGATTCACGTCCACTGAGTCCTGCTTATTCCTCATTCATGCCAGGGAGCCCCTGAAACAAAGAGATTGAACCCTTCTAAATGGAGACTGTGTCCTGACTGGCAGAAAGCATGCTGGCAGAGACAGAGGGCAGACACTGCATCTTCATCTGCTCTCAAAAGGAGTGACTTATCTATGCGAGACACTGATTAACTCTCTACCCAGCAATGTAAGTGAACCAGAACTGCAAAAACATATAAAGAGACACATTGTTTGGAGGACATTTGAAGACATTAACCTTTACAAAAAAAAAAAAAAAAAAAAGAAGAAGAAGAAAGGAAGAAAAGATTTCTTCACTGTTAAGGGCCTGGAAAATTGTCACAGAAATTTACCCTTAGCAAATCAGTCACTTTGAAAAGACGGTTATTTTTCAAATTAGCCTAAATACCACCTTCTCTGGGGCCAATTTATACTTCATCTTTACCGTGACTGAAACCATGACTTTGATGCTGGCTGTGAAAAGCTTGCTTAAAATCTAATGCAGAGGATATGAATGGGCACAACAGTATAGGATTTATACTAAGGTTTAAAGCTTTGACTGGAGAAGGAAATGGCAACCCACTCCAGTATTCTCGGCTGGAGAATTCCATGGACAGAGGAGCCTGGCAGGCTACACAGGCCATGGGGTCGCAAAGAGTAGAACACGACTGAGAAACTATCACTCACTCACACTTAAAGCTTTGAACAAAAACTCTGGTCCCCTGCAAGAAGAGAAAGCCCTAACCAGCTAATTATTTGGGGACTCCTTCAAAGTAAGAAGAAAGGCCGAAAGGATGGGAAGAAAGGGAGGGACAGCCAATCAAAAGAGCAATATTTCCAAATCTAGAAGAAATAAGAACAAACTTAAAAGCAAAGGTAATTTTAATTTAAAAACTTTCTACCAAAGAGTCACATTCAACAGTCGACTTTATTCATCTCAGTCATCCCCAGACCTTTCTCACTTGAAGCTCCAGGGAGATTTAAGGCTTAGTACCTTAGGGCATCTTAGGGTATATAACGAGAGGATTAATTTTTCTCCAGCATCTGGAATACTAGTCACATACACACTTGGGAGAATCAAGAAAATGGAGATTCAAGTAGTTTTCCGTTTCTGTGATTCAAATGAAGAATTCAACCTAAAAGAAATAATTTTTTGTAACAGTGGTCCCCAAACATACAACCCCTCTCCCTCTCTCTTTCTTTCCACCCCCCACTCTGCTTTATTAGCATCAACCTAAACCTAAATAAGCTACTCTTTGTGACCCCATGGACTGTAACCAGGCAGACTCTTCTGCCCATGGGGTTTTTCTAGCAAGAATACTGGAGTGGGTTGCTATTTCCTCCTCCAGAGGATCTTCCTGACCCAGGGACTGAACCCCTGTCTTCCACATCTCCTGCATTGGCAGGTGGAATCTTTACCACTGAGTCACTGGGAAGACCAAATAAGCCACACTTTCTCTCAGCCCCATGACTTGGAATCCTTTCTATTCACATCCCTCCCCTCCTTTAAGGTTGCATCTCCCGGAATCTCTCCTGACCTCTCCCAGGCTGTTTTACATGCGTCTGGCACCTCCCATGGTGCTCTCTCCTAATTTCTAATTTTAGCACTCATCATTACGTTGCCATGAACTGTGTACCGTCTGTTTCTCCCCTTCTTTGAGTTCAGGGGAAGCAGCTCAGTTTTGCAATTCCTGATGACTGATTCATTTCTCAAATAAGAGGTATTTACAAGTGTCTACTGTTTGATTTTAAACAATTTTATCTATAATACCAGCCTAAAAGCATCTTAATGGAAGAAAAAGCCATAATATCATTTGATATTCCAAATGTTTAATTATCTTTATAATCTGTCAAAATGGCTGTCAAATTCTATTCCACTCAGAGTCTCAGGAGTCCTTGGAAGAATTTATGGTCTTCTACATGTATTTGCTAAGTAAATACTGAATGAACGAATGACTGAACAAATGAATGAATGAATGAAATGTATAGGATATGTGAAAATTAGTATATTGGGTCCTAGGCATTTCAAAACAATTTTCAAAAAAAAAGTAAAGGAATAAACAAATAAAACGTCTTTGCTTTATATTTTTGTAGTTTAATTGCTTTGTATTTTGTAACTACAAATTTGTAATTTATAATTTTCTATAAACATTTTTATCTAATAAAATTTTAAGGTCCTTTATATCTTAGAACACATCACAGATTATCGAATATACCCAGCATTCTAAGCACAATGATCAACATAGAACAAAAGCTTCGTAAATTCATTAATAGCAGCATTAAACTGAAATAAATTTTTTTTTAATTTGTAATTTATAATTTTCTATAAACATTTTTATCTAATAAAATTTTAAGGTCCTTTATATCTTAGAACACATCACAGATTATCGAATATACCCAGCATTCTAAGCACAATGATCAACATAGAACAAAAGCTTCGTAAATTCATTAATAGCAGCATTAAACTGAAATAAATTTTTTTTAATAAATGGTCTATTGAATTGCTTCCCATGTAAAGAGTATTTGCTTCTAACACACTCTCAAATAATACTTGCTATTTTGATCATCTCACAACTCATACCACATCTAGAAATTATAGTAAGTTAATTACAATATGGATATGTCACCATTCTTGCCCTGAAGAAGTAATGAGAAAATAATAAGGAAGGCAAGAATGACCTTTAGTGGACAACAAATGTCAGGTTAAGGAACTGTGTCTTAATTTAACAGGAAATGAAGGAGCTTTTTAAAAAGGCTTTTAAACAAACTTTTGCATCAAATACGTGCTTATATTCAAGAGAGCTGGAAAAGTTCACATGACAACAGCATTTCACCTAAAATCCCTAAGAATATCACTTGGTTCCACAGAAATCATTGTAGAGCATCCTTGCTGGGAACAGAGACCTGGAGCCAGAGCATCTGAGTTCGGGACCCAGAAATCCCACTTACTGGCTGGATAACCATGGGAAGTCACAAACTCCTGGTGCCACTGTAGTTTCCCCATCTCTAAGATGGAGACAGAAACAAAACCTACCTCATAGAATTATTGTGACAACTAACTGAGATATTATGTGTAAAACACCTACCAGTGACAAGCATAGAATAAATGCATGTAAATAAATGCATCTTAGTAATTAATATAATTTTAGGGACTCATATCTGAAAACTATTTAGGTATCAAATGGAGGATTAAATTCAGAGGAAATGAAGATTTTTAACGTAGGAGGNACCAGTGACAAGCATAGAATAAATGCATGTAAATAAATGCATGTTAGTAATTAATATAATTTTAGGGACTCATCTGAAAACTATTTAGGTATCAAATGGAGGATTAAATTCAGAGGAAATGAAGATTTTTAACGTAGGAGGTTCACTGTTACTTTTCCCCAAATGTTCATTTCTCACTTCCTGTCCCCTAGAGGCTGTCTCTTCTACGCGCCAGGAAAACTTGAGAGGATGAGAATAGGAATGGAAGGTTTTATTTAATGAAATTCCAAGCGAAAAATTACTTACAAGCATTCAGAAAGAGAAAAAAAATATGGGAAATCAAAAACAAAACAAAACAAAAAATCAAAATGGAAGAGCTGCCCAAGGGACAAGAAGGTTCCTCATAAAAAGAGAAATCCATCAAAGTCCTTTTTCCTTCCTTTGACCCCTCCCCGTGTGCTCTCGGGCCAGCATCCATGTACACAGCATCCGTCTGGAAGTGTGCACTTCACAACCCAGCACCAAGACCAGATGGCACAGCATGGAGACTTCATTCCTGATTGCAAATGATTTCGTAAATCAGAAGAGGAAACCTTCTGAGTGAACGTGATTTCCTAACAGGATTAAGCACACCCGGGGCTCCAACCTACAAGGTAAAGGAAAACCAACTGCCTCGGTGCACCCACTACATGTCTGGTCTTATTTGCAGAATACACCAGAGAAACATTTGAGATGATAGTTTCAGATTAAGAAAAAGAATGCAGCCAGGGAATGGAGAGGCACACAGAGAAACGGTGATGGCGTAGCATCTGACTTCACACTGCAAAGCCCTGAATGAAGCAATTCTTTCATTAAGAAAATATTTACTGAGGGTTTATCATACAGAACACAGTTTATCTATGTAGCAAGCACTGTTAGACAAACACCTCTGCCTTCATGGCACCTACGTTCTAGATAAGGAAAGACATAATCCCATGGCAAATAAGTGAATTATTGTATATCATATGGATGAGGAAAAGTCTGAAGATTAAGGGGAAATGAAAAAATAGTACAGCCACTTTAGAAGACAGTCTGGTGGTTTCTCACAAAATTAAACACACCCTTATCAAACGATTCAGAAGTCATGTTCCTTGATATTTACCCAAAGGAGTTGCAAACCTATAGCCACACAAAACCCAGCATGTGGATGTTTACAGAACCTTTATTCATAATTGAAGTAATTTGTAAACGATCAAGATGTTGTTTAGTAGGCAAATGAATAAACTTTAGTACATCCAAATAGTGGAATATTATCCAGCACTAAAAAGAAATAAGCTCTCAAGCCATGAAAAACTAGGGAGGAAATTAAATCCATATTACTAAGTGAAAGATGATAGTTTGAGAAAGTGACATACTGTATGATTCCAACTGCATGACATCATAGAAAAGGTAAAACTATGGAGACAGTGAAAAATATCAGTGGTTGCCAGGGGTTGGAGGGAGAGAATAAATGAATAGGTGGAGTACAGAGGATTTTTCAGGGTAGTGAAATACTCTAATGATGGATACATCATACATTTGTCCAAACCCATACACTGTGCAACACCAACAGTGACTGTTGTGCAGTCTAGATTTGGGGTGGTTACGATGTGCGTGGAGGTTCATCAACTGTAACAAATGTACCAGTCTGGTAGGGAGTGTTGATAATGGGGGAGGTGAGATATGAGCGGGCTTAGGAGTTTATAGCAAATCTCTGTACTTTCCTCTTAATTTTGCTTTGAGCATTAAGTGGCTTTAAAAACTGTCTTTAAAAAAGGTTAAGGGGAGACGTAAATGTGGTAATCAACAATGAGTTGATTGTTGATTAACTCCTCAGTCACCCCACCCCAGTACTCTTGCCTGGAAAATCCCATGGACGGAGTAGCCTGGTGGGCTGCAGTCCATGGGGTCGCTAACAGTTGGACAGACTGAGCAACTTCGCTTTCAATTTTCTCTTTCATGCATTGGAGAAAGAAATGGCAACCCACTCCAGTATTCTTGCCTGGAGAATCCCAGGGCTGGGGGAGCCTGGTGGGCTGCCGTCTATGGGGTCACACAGAGTCGGACACGACTGAAGTGACTTAGCAGTAGCAGCACCAGTGTATAGAGCCAAAACCACCTGGTGGGTTCATAAAGATACAGCAAAGTGAGGGTTCCCATAAGAAGAATGGAAATCAGAAGAGTATGCCTCTCAAAGGTGAGCAAGAAAGATTCTTTTTCTGATATAGATAACTTTTAATAAAAATTTACATGTATAAAATTTAAAAAGCATTAAGAATACAGCCAATGAATTGTGGCAAATTTATCCCACCCATGTAACCCCAGAGATGTAAAGGATGCCACTGAAATTCATTTTGGGGGAATGAGATATTTATCCCTTCCGTTGTCAAGAGTGTTGGTTCCTCAGAACTCACATCTGAGTGGCTCTTGGCCAAAAATCGCTTTTTTTTAGGTTATACAGCCTCTCTGGGACAGAACTTATTCAACGACAGGTTGACAAATGAGTACAAAGGCCCAATGCTCTTTCCTTGAATAAGACAAATCTCAAAGGCAAAGGTTGAGGAAGAAGTTTTTTAAGGAGAGATCCCGTGTTGGTCACATCAGAGCCAAAGTGGCTTGCCCAGGTACATAGCAGCCTTCGATCCATGTTTACTGGATGACTGGATTTATTAATTTCATAAACCCCATTCAAATCATAAACTTCCTCAAGATCTTCTGGTCTACCAAACACTAAAATGTTTGGAATACAGCTTTAATTAATGACAGCTAAAACACCTTTGAGGCATCCCAAATGTGGCTCAGACGGTAAAGAATCTGCCTGCAATGCAGGAGCCTTTGGTTCGATATCTGGGTTGGGAAGTTTCCCTGCGGAAGGGCATGGCAACCCACTCCAGTATCCTTATCTGGAGAATTCCATGGACAGAGGAGCCTAGTGGGCTGCAGTCTACGGGGCTGCAAAGAGTCAGATAGGAATGAAGCAACCGAGAACATACACACAGACATGCAGTCTGACGTGCATGTTTTATGGATGCTTTCCATTGAACCTCACTAACCAAAATATGAGTTTGATATTACTCTTACACACACTTTACAGATAATATTGAAATAGGACATAATTTGTTGTTATTTAGTCACTAACTCATGTCTGACTCTTTTTGTGTTCCCAAGGACTATAGCCCATCAAGCTTCTCTGTCCAAGGGATTTTCCAGGCAAGAATACTGGAGCAGGTTGCCATTTCCTTCTCCAGGGGATCTTCCTGCATTGGCAAGTGGATTCTTTACCACTGAGCCACCTGGGAAGCCCAGGACATAATTTCAGTTCAGCTCAGTTCAGTAGCTCAGTCGTGTCTAACTCTTTGTGATCCATGAATCGCAGCATGCTAGGCCTCCCTGTCTATCACCAACTCCCGGAGTCCACCCAAACTCATGTGCATCGAGTCAGTGATGCCAGCCAGCCATCTCATCCTCTGTTGTCCCCTTCTCCTCTGCCCCCAGTCCTGCCCAGCATCAGGGTCTTTTCCAGTGAGTCAACTCTTCACATCAGGTGGCCAGTTTTAGCCTCAGCATCAGTCCTTCCAAAGAACACCCGGCACTGGTCCCCTTTAGGATGGACTGGTTGGATCCCTTGGACGTAATTTAGATGGGGTCAAAACAAATGGCGGAGAAGGCAATGGCACCCCACTCCAGTACTCTTGCCTAGAAATTCCCACAGATGGAGGAGCCTGGTAGGCTGCAGTCCATGGGGTCGCTGAGTCAGACACAACTGAGCAACTTCACTTTCACTTTTCATTTTCATGCATTAGAGAAGGAAATGGCAACCCACTCCAGTGTTCTTGCCTGGAGAATCCCAGGGATGGCAGAGCCCAATGGGCTGCTGTCTGTGGGGTGGCACAGAGTTGGACATGACTGAAGCGACTTAGCAGTAGCAGCAGCAGAAAAACAAATGGAACTACAATTCCAACCCAGGGAGTCAGGTTCCAGGAATACTACTCAAAGCACAATTTGAAAACAGGTTTAGTCAAGGAAGCATAAGAAACAAGGCATCTGAGGGAGCCTACTGCTAAAAAAATTATAGCCCAAATCAATCAATCAACTCCTCAAAAAGCTTTGCCCCCCAACTCAACAGATTGTGTCAGTAAGTTGAATACAGGCAAGACTATTAGTGGTAAAACCCTCTGCACATCCTAGACTAACTGATACTGTGTAGACATTAGAAAGACATTGATTAGCTAAGAAGGCAAATGTCTTAATTGATAAACCTATTAAGAAATGCAGAAGTTTTGCAAATAAGATCATCTATACCATTTTTCTAAATTCTACATATGTGCACTAATATACAATAGTTGTTTTTCTCTTTCTGACTTATTTCCCTCAGTATGACAATCTCTTGGTCCTTCCATGTCACTACAAATGACCCAAACTATAAAACGGGTAACTTAGGAGAACCTACTGTATAGTAGAGGGAACTCTGCTGCAAGCTCTGTGGTGACTTGAATGGAAAGGAAATCCAAAAAAGAGTGCTATGTATGTACGTATGGCTGATTCACTTTGCTGCACAATAGAAAGTAACAAAAAGAAACATCTCTTTCTGCTTTATTGACTATGCCAAAGCCTTTGACTGTAGGGATCACAATAAACTGTGGAAAATTCTGAAAGAGAATTTCTCAAGAGATTTCTCAAGAGGCAGGCCACCTGACCTGCCTCTTGAGAAACCTGTATGCAGGTCAGGAAGCAACAGTTAGAACTGGACATGGAACAACAGACTGGTTGCAAATAGGAAAAGGAGTATGTCAAGGCGGTATACTGTCACCCTGCTTATTTAACTTCTATTTAGAGTACATCATGAGAAACGCTGGACTGGAGGAAGCACAAGCTGGAATCAAGATTGCCGGGAGAAATAGCAATAACCTCAGATATGCAGATGACACCACCCTTATTGCAGAAAGTGAAGAAGAACTAAAGAGCCTCTTGATTAAAGTGAACAAGGACAGTCAAAAAGTTGGCTTTAAGCTCAACATTCAGAAAACTAAGATCATGGCATCCGGTCCCATCATGTCATGGCAGATAGATGGGGAATCAGTGGAACCAGTGACTGATTTTATTTTTGGGGATCCAAAATCACTGCAGATCGTGATTGCAGCCATGAAATTAAAAGACACTTACTCTTTAGAAGGAAAGTTATGAGAACCTAGATAGCATATTAAAAAGCAGAGACATTACTTTGCCAACAAAGGTCCCTCTAGTCAAAGCTATGGTTTGTCCAGTGGTCATGTATGGATGTGAGAGTTGGACTATAAAGAAAGCTGATCACTAAAGAATTGATGCGTTTGAACTATGGTGTTGGAGAAGACTTGGACTGCAAAGAGATCCAACCAGTCCATCCTAAAGGAGATCAGTCCTGGGTGTTCATTGGAAGGACTGATGTTGAAGCTGAAACTCCAATACTTTGGCCACCTGATGCGAAGAGCTGACTCATTGGAAAAGACCCCGATGCTGGGAGGGATTGGGGGCAGGAGGAGAAGGGGACGACAGAAGATGAGATGGCTGGATGGCATCATTGACTCGATGGACGTGAGTCTGAGTGAACTCTGGGAGTTTGTGATGGACAGGGAGGCCTGGCGTGCTGCGACTCATGGGGTCACAAAGAGTCGGACATGACTGAGCAACTGAACTGAACTGAATAATTATTGAAGGAGTTGGAAACGACAACTAACTCCAGTACGCTGCCTGGGAAATCCCATGGACAGAGAAGCCTGGCAGGCTAAAGTCCATGAGACTGCAAAAGAGTCAGACACAACTTAGAACCAAAAACAACAGTCAGTGGTGTTGAACATATTTTCATGTGCCTGTTGGCCACCTGTATGTCTTCTTTGGAAAAATGTCTATTTTGATCCTCTTCTCATTTTTTGATCAGGTTGTTGGATTTTTTTGTTTGTTTTCAAATTGTATGACTTCTTTAAGGGGAAAGCAGAAGATTCAAAAACATTACTTGAGAGGCCACTAGCAGACAGGTAAATGCTGGCACAGAAGCCAAGTCAAAGCAGGTCAGGTGCTCAGAAGGGCTGGCCTCATGCCTCCATTGTTGGAGCTATCAATGTGCCCAACACATACTTGGTAAAGGGACACTGTGGCAGGAACAGCCAGGGGTAAATTCAAGTATAAGGAAATAGGGCACATATGCTGCACATACTTCAGTTGCCCAAAGCTTTTAAAGAGAATGCTTGTAAATGGGAACTGAACAAGTGTACTCAGGAAACCAGATCAATGAGAGATAAACTACTGTAAATTCTTTCTGTATTTTGACCAGCTGTGACAGGAGAAACCGGTGTAGGCAATGTTTTCTTAGCAAGAGAAACAGCTTGCCCCAGGGAGATATCTCAGAGAAATGTTCCATTTGAACCAGTATGTTCTGTCCTATTTAAAATATGTTTCCAGCAAATCCTTAACCTTACATCTCGTGCAAATAATAAAACCCAGGAGAACCTCCTGCTCTCTTCCTCTTTTCAAGCAAAAACCACATGTAACTGCTAAGCCTGTCTCCTTCTAACTGTTAAATAGAATTACGTTTTACTTAATTAATTACTTAGCACTTTATAGCATATGAACCGCTTTCACAAATATTAGGATGCTTAATCCTCTAATGCCAGTTGTTTCTAGTTCCACTTTCCAGAATTAAAAAAAAAAAAAAAAACGGAGTTCCTAGTTCATCTACATTGGGCCAGAACTCAGACCAAAGCTTCATTTTGTCAAAGTGAACGTGAAAGTTGCTCAGTCATGTCCAACTTTTTGCAACCTCATGCACTATTCAGTCCATGAAATTCTCCAAGCCAGAATACTGGAATCAGTAGCCTTTCCTTTCTCTAGGGATCTTCCCAACCCATGGATCAAAGCCAGGTCTCTCGCACTGCAGTGGATTCTTTACAGCTGAGCCACAAGGGAAGCCCAAGAGTATTGGAATGGGTAGCCTATCTCTACTCCAGGGGATCTTCCTGACCCAGGAATTGAACCAGGGTCTCCTGCATTGCAGGTGGCTTCTCTACCAACTGAGCTATCAGGGACCCTCATTTTATCACAGATAACCCTATACCTAAAAATTATCACAGTTTAAAATTTTGAGCCAGTTTTTTTGTCAATAAAAGAAAGTCAGATGATTAAAGAATTCTCTCCACAGGTTAAACACGGCTATATAGGAACATCCGAGAAGCACAACATGAAAAGAGTAAAGAAAGACTGGAGATAAAACTTGAGAAACATACAAAGAAACTGAAAAAGAGACAAACGAGAAGGAAGCTAAGAAACACAAGGGAAAACCTTCTCAACATGAAGTTGATTTGGCAGGGGGTCTCTGACCCTTTCAGATTCAATCTCTTTAACGTCTCTTTGTATTTTTCCATTTTAGTGCTTGCTTACTACTCAACTATCTGAGTCCCTCCTGCTTGATTTTTGTGATTTACCTAAAACTGGCAATAAAAGGTGTTTATGTGCTATGTCATTGAGAATATAAGGAACAGTCAATTATTAGAATTACTAGAGAAGTGAGTCCTGATTGCTGGAGTAGTAAGGCAAGAGATCCCTGTAGAGAGTTGCCATTTGCAACCACCCAGGCCAGTGGAGCACAATGAGGTGGGAAGAGGGCGGATTACAATGAAACTCTTGAGAAAAATAGCACTTGCTTTGAGTTGTCAGTGAAAAATCAGGAGCCATTTTTATCACAATAAAGCAACTCAAAATTGGAATAAATCTGCACAAATTCAAAGTTACATCCATGAAATAGAATCAGACCATATTGTACTAACTTTTCCAGAGAGACCTAACAAATACACAACTGGACATTTATGGCTTAAAATTCCATCAATACTTTGAAAATGTAGCAGAACCTACTGAACCTGAGGGCAGGGACAGGAGCTGCTATGATTAATTCTTAGTAAGAACATAGAGAATTCTGCCTGAGGTCATGCTGAATGTTAATGAATTCATGCTCACAGAAAAATGAGGCAAAAGTTAACCATGGATAGATGAATTTGGGACTTTTTTTAAGGTTGAATATATGTGTCTCAATATAATCACCAATTAGAGGTTAAATGGATTAGAGGTCAATAAGATTTCAAAATAACAGTGCAATACTTAAGTCAAGAACTGACAAGTCTATCAGTTGTTCAAATAATAAAAACCACATTCTCTAATTTGAAAATAAGCTATGGCAACAGAAATAAAAAATACAAAAAAAATCATAGTTACTAATAGAAGCATCATAGTTTTGTTCTTAAAATGCAATCTTCCTAATAATTTTGAAAATTTTTCATCAGAAAATAACTACTATATAAGTGAAGCAGTCAAAATTCCATTTAAGCCTCTGTAGGCCCAACTTCTTTATACTTCGCTGGAACTCCACTTATGTTTCATTCATGACCTCCTGTAACCTATCTAGTTGTTTGAATTAATTATTTTTTTTAAATGATATATATGCCCTGCCTTGATTAGAGCACTTGGTATCTAAGAGCAGGAGTCATACTTTCCAAAGGATCTAGCAAAATAATTTATATGCAGCCTTTGTTAGAAAAGTGGGTTGACTAGTAGGTCTAATTGCCTTTTTGGTTTTTATAAACTTTAAGAAAATGAAATTCAGATTATAAAGGAAGCAAAAGCATTTGGATTTAGGTTAAAACACTCCTAAATCAAGATGATATTTTTTTATCCCAAATCTGCATGTCAGAATGACATCCTGATCTTTTGGAGAAACCAAAGTATGCTATGAGTGCTTTTGCCACTTTTGCTCATTTTTTCTAAAATATAATTAACTAGTTTTCTAATTTATCATGGTGGTTTTTGAGATCAACCTGATTTGTAACAGTTTCAAAGCTTCAAATGTGTTAGGATCACAGTTCATTTACTCTTTAAGCATTTATTGAGCCCCTATTCCCTGTATGAAAGGCTTGAGAGAAGAGTTACTATTTGCACAGCAGTTTAGAGTTTGCAAAATCCTGCCCCACGCATTTTCTCTTTTGACCTGCAGGGCAACCCTGAAAGGTAGGGCAGGTATTATGGGTGACCTTATACAGGGAAGGGAAATGAAAAGAGATCCAATCCAACATCACAGAACCTGTAAACAAGAGAATGAGAATTCAAATCCGTCATAGGAATATTTCCCACTTTATCTCTGAACCTTTGATTTTTAAATAAATCCATAGGATTCCAGGTTACTGATTTCTAAGAAGTCTAGGAATTTAAGATCTTAGTGTTTTCATATCCAAAATGTTTTGATCTGTTGTTCTACAGCAACGTGATCACTTATTGACGGTTCCCTTAGCACATCTCGGGCCTTTCACGCAGCTGTTTGACAACATTGCTTCATCACTTTCCCAGTGCTGTCAAACATCCTGCAAACCTATCTCTTGCCATGTACATGCATGAATGGTTGACTGGAGTCTGTGTACAAACGCAGCTGAATAATGAAACGTGGCATACACAGAAGGTCAAAGATAACCAAACCAAATTAGACTGCATTGTTTGCAGACTGGTGACTCTGTTAATTTTAGTAATTTTCCAGCATAACTAAAGGTCATTCCAAGTGGGAATCACACTCAGCAATCCAGCTCACTTGACAAACTGGTTTGTTTGCATTCCTCAAAAATGACAGCTCCCATGAACACTGTGAGTCTATGGTGGAGTCAGCATCCAAAAGAGGGACAAGGAGGAGGATGACATGATGGAACACATGAGACTGGAGTGGGTATTAACTCCCCAATTTCCAGTTTTCTATTCCTATCCAAGAACTAAAAGATAATGGTTGTTCGTTCACTCCTAGGAACATAGTAAGAAATTTCTTCCTGGAATGAGCCTCTCAATAGCCCAAGAAATGCAGAATTCCTTCAGTAGGCTTTGGATTTCAATTTTTGAGCCCAGCAATAAATTGTGATAGGTTTCAGAACTATTTTTTAATATTATTTTATTTTTATTGAAAATTATATTCATCTGATTTTTCTTGCTACAGGTTACTTTTCAATGTTAATAATTTCTACATATTTTTTTATGTTTTTATCTCCAGTTTTTTTAAAGTATAATCGCTTTACAATGCTGTGTTAATTTCTACTGTGCAACAACGTGAATCACCTGTATGTATACACATAGTCCCTCCCTCTTGAACCTCCCTCCCAACCATCCCACCTTCTAGGTCATCACAGAGCACTAAGCTGAGCTCCCTGTGTTATACAGCAGCTTCCCACTAGCTATATATACATTACTATATGTAACGTATATATGTCAATGTTACTCTCCAAATTTTCTACACCTTCACCTTCCCTCTGTATCTACACATCCATTCTCAACATCTGTGTCTCTATTTCTGCCCTGTAAATAGGTCCATCTGGGTCATTTTTCTAAATTTCCTATATATACATTAATATACAATATTTGTTTTTCTATTTCTGGCTTACTTCACTCTGTATGACAGACTCTAGGGCCATCCACATCACTACAAA
The DNA here is from genome assembly GCA_006410675.1 of Oreotragus oreotragus. Taxonomy (NCBI): domain Eukaryota; kingdom Metazoa; phylum Chordata; class Mammalia; order Artiodactyla; family Bovidae; genus Oreotragus; species Oreotragus oreotragus. The sequence goes on from SJYX01022906.1 coordinate 266,962, forward strand.
TGACCTCGACATACATTTTTATTTTAAGGAAGCTATGTAGCAAGTATTTGACACTTCTCTGACTTTACCTTACCATCCTCCAAACAGTACAGTTTGACTATAGCACATATGTAATATTTTCAACAGCATCAGATATATTTTACCTGCAGGAGCTTACAATTTCACAATATTCTTTTGTGCTTTTTATCTTTTGACTTATTAATACATTTGAAAGTGAAGTCACTCAGTCGTGTCCGACTCTTTGTGACCCCGTGGACTGTAGCCTACCAAGCTCCTCTGTCCATGGGATTCTCCAGGCAAGAATACTGGAGTGGGTTGCCATTTCCTTCTCCAGGGGATCTTCCTGACCCAGGGATCGAACCCAGGTTTCCCACCTTGGAGGCAGACTCTTTAACCTCTAAGCCACAGGGAAGGCTTATTTATTGCTGAAGCAGCAAGACAACTCCTAGCTCCACTGGAAATAAAATTAACATGGCATTTTACAAAGACAATGAATCCTTAAAATGTCTCGCCATGAAGACAAACTCAACTGCTTAGAGAAATGGCCAGATTGTATAAAATACCTGTAATACCTGAAAGCATGTTAGACTCAGGAGGACAGGGCTGACACACTCTGGCTACTCTGGGAGCTGAACACCTCAGCAGATTACTGACCAGAAGAGGAGTTGCCCTCTAACCACACAAGATCGGGCTTGACGGAATGAAGTCAGTAAGCAAACTGGGAGGACTGGCTGGACCTGAGTGTACCCGAGATCATCCTCCACCTGAACTCGTGTAGTTCCTTACCTTTACTCTCCTACGGCACATTGGTTTTCCACCTCTTATTGGAGTGACTGGTAAACACATTTGGGTCTCTTACTAGATATTAGGAGCCTTCAAAGCAGGACCCATGATTGACTCATGTCTGTGTCCGCACACCAAGCCCAAAGCCTTGCCCTGTGTGTGATCAATAGGCATTTGTTAGCCAACTGATGGCTTATATCCAAGGTCTAAGCCTCGTATCCATGATCCAACGTCTTGGATCTTCTCTTGCAGGGCCTCTCCTGGCTGCTCATCTCATCCATGGGAAGTGGGAAGAATGAATGTCTCTGGGGTGCTATACCACTTGCAAGAACCCTTATTAATGAAAGATGCACTACCATTATGGGTTTCCCTGGCGGCTCAGTGGTAAAGAATCTGCTTGCCAATGAAGGAGACATGGGTTCAATCCCTGGGTCAGGAAGATCCCCTGGAGAAAGAAATGGCAACCCACTCCAATATCCTTGCCTGGGAAATTCCATGGACAGAGGATCCTGGTGAGCTATAGTCCCTGGTATTGCAAAGAATCGGACACAACTTATCATCTGAGCATGCACGTATGATCATTAGATAAAGACAAGTTGTGACTGTGTTTCTCCACTCTCAGCTTCTCTTTTCTCTTGTGAAGAGAAAGTGAGTTTAAGAAGTTCTCTTCTCCTTAAGATCTGTGTTACCCTGACATCAGGAAAGCCAGGAACACTGAGTGAACAAAGAAGGATGTTCGTATGTTTCCCAGAAGACCTAAATGATTAGCAGACGGTGACCTAGACAGCATTAAGTGCAGAGCTCATTTCATTTCTATTATGAATGTACTGAAAATAGAGTTTCGTATTTTACCCATTCTGTTTCCTCATAATCATAGACACTGAGGGCCAAATTCTGGGCTTTAATGCACACTCACAGTTGCTATTAAATTAATCAGGAGCTGTGTTCATGCATTTGGCAACTCCATTTGCTACCATGGAATATTTCTTGACTTAGGGCTACATTTCTACATGTCTTAAGCTTTATTCAAGGAGTAAAAATGCTTCCAATATAAAAAAATACATAATGAAAGGGAAACTAAAACCCTAAGCCCATGGTCAAGCATTTTTTAAGCAAATTGACAACTCAGTCACAGACTAAGCTGAATAACTATTTTGTTTTTTATTCTCCTTAGGTCCTGGATAAAGTTTCTTAAATAATCCTGTTAAGAACACAGGACTTGCTGAGTCTTCTAGAAAAGCTCACTCTAGATTAACAATAGCAAGCACTTCTTCCACCACACACATATCTGACATATTATATACCAGCCTTTTCTGAAAAATGATTCTCTTAGCATCCTTCTCATCAATTTACTCCACGAAACCACTATTTAAAAGTTCCTCTTGATATTTAGGATAAAATCCATTTGCCAACTTCAATCTAGACCAGTTCACAGCCTTTTATGAATCAGAAATGTTTGTGAAAATTCAAAAAAAACATGAATCCTCTACCCAGAAATATTCACATAGACAAAAAACTATTTTCATACTATTTCAGGTTTTTTTGGCACTCCCAAAGTTTATCTTTTAATCTTCTTCAGATTCACTGACTCATTGGAATAACTTCTACCCTAGACAGTATTTTCTAAGGAAATTCAAGAAATAATAGAAAGTCTGCATCAGGACAATAGTACTTGATTTCTCACGTTTGTCCTCAAGTTCCTCCTCCCCTTCTCCCTTCTTCCTTCCCTCCTAAATAAACATATTTGTCTCAACATTTAAGATTACAGCAGTTTCTTTCTAAGTGGTGACTAGCCAAAGAATGAGTCAAATCTCCAAAAGTAGGTAGGCGTATCTTAGCCTTGATATTCTCTGAAGCCTCTCCTACAGAATCTCATCAGGGTGGAGGAAATTATGTGGGTGGACAACATCGTATGTTTGTGGTATTAGGCTGACAATTGTAAATGACCAGGTAAATACCTCTCAGGGATATCAAAGATCTTATTTTTCTTTGTGGTTGTTTAAAATGCTATTCGACTTTGTTTCTTTAAAAATCCAAAGTGAGTGTTATCCTAGATTCAGATTTACCATTTAAAAGTATCACAAGGGCTCTAAGAAAACTCAACTGTTTTCCGTCTTGAGACTTTCATAAGACCTCAGACCTTGTCCTCGATACAGAGGTGCTAATTAATACATTGGTAATTTATAGGCTAACAAGCAAGCTGAGAATCTATAAGCAGTTTGTAGTAGTATTATAGTATTAGAATGTAAACTTTGCCCAAGTGGTTCAGATATGAGTGCTCATTACTAATGTCTTGACTGTATCAAGTTTCACCTCTATGAAACTTCATATGACAGACAATACTAAGTTTTTAGGTTTATATTAAAAATGTTGACACTGTTGTTTATGAGGTGTTCTAGAAAATATTCAACCATCAATTGTATATTTTATTTTCCTTTATTGCTATTTTTCTTTCTCCTTCCTCATTTCCATTCTTTTCTTGAAAATTCTCTGTTCTTAGAAGATTTTTTTTTTCATATGGTCTTTCTCCAAAGCAACACAACTGATATGGTGACAGGCCAAAATTCACAATAATTACTAAGATTTCTCCCTGACCCCCCAAAAGTTTCTTGAGGCTTCTTCTACCCTTTGAAGAGGCCCTCCTATCCTAGTCTCTCACAGGGTATCCTTTTGCCACAAAGAAAGGACACAAACAAATACAGAGATTCTAAAATCTACTAATGTTTTACAATCAATTAGATTCTAGATAGGCTTTTAAACAATCCCAATGAAGAGCATAGTCTTAAAAGTCAAGTATATACTATTTGAAAGAGATTTTTTTCATTTTTCCCTCTTTTTCCCTCTCTTTTTTTTTTTTTTTTTTTTTGAGTGAAAAAGGAGCGTTTGTTGAAAATACAGGAACAAAAATCTAAGTCACCAGTGTAAAAGCTATACAATAGAGTTGAAAACAAAGCAGGAAGATTTAACAGCAATCTCCCTGTCCAAGATAAAAATCAGGAGGACATGGCATAAGGATAGATACATAGACCAATGGAATATAAGGAAGGGTCCAGAAATAAACTCATATATCCATGGCCAATTGATGTTGACAGGTGTGCCAGTTACATTAGGGGGAAAAAAAAAAAACACTGTCTCTTCAAGAAATTATGCAAAAACGACTACATTTTTCACTTGCAAAAGAATACAGTTGAGTCTTGACTTCATACTGTATACAAAAATTAACTCAGTAGATGTGTATAAGAGACAGCCAGTACGCTGCCTGGGAAATCCCATGGACAGAGAAGCCTGGCAGGCTAAAGTCCATGAGACTGCAAAAGAGTCAGACACAACTTAGAACCAAAAACAACAGTCAGTGGTGTTGAACATATTTTCATGTGCCTGTTGGCCACCTGTATGTCTTCTTTGGAAAAATGTCTATTTTGATCCTCTTCTCATTTTTTGATCAGGTTGTTGGATTTTTTTGTTTGTTTTCAAATTGTATGACTTCTTTAAGGGGAAAGCAGAAGATTCAAAAACATTACTTGAGAGGCCACTAGCAGACAGGTAAATGCTGGCACAGAAGCCAAGTCAAAGCAGGTCAGGTGCTCAGAAGGGCTGGCCNCTAAAATAAAACAAACATAGAGGAAGAAAGCAAAAGTATAAATCTGATTACCTTAGATTTGGAAAAATATTCTTAGATATGATACCAAAAGCACAAGCAACAACAACAACAAAAACAGATAAACTGAACTTCATGAAAATTAAAGGAACATTTGTGTATCAAATGACATTATCAAGAAAGTGAAGGAAACAACCAACAGAATGAAAGGATATATTTTAAATCATAAATCTGATAAAGATTTAATATTGTGAATATATTTTTTAAACTCAACAACAAAAAAAGATAAACAATCCAATTTAAAAATAGGCAACAGACTAAAATCAATATTTCTCTGAATAAGATACTTAAGTGGCCAATAAGTACGTGAAATTATATTCAACATCTTTAGATATCAAGGAAACGAAATCAAAGCTACAGATACCTCTTTCTATGTACTAGGATGGCTGTAATAAAAAAATAAAATGGGAGTTCCCTGGTGAGCTAGTAGTTAGGATTCAGTGCTTTCACTACTGTGGCATGGGTTCAATCCCTGGTCCAGGAATTGAGATTCTAGAAGCCATGAGGTATAACCGAAATATTCTGAAAGTTACTAAACAAGTGCCAGTGAGGATGCAGAGATACTGAAACCCTTCATACACTGGTAATGCTCGTTGAAAAGCAGCTTGGCAGTTCTTCAAAAAGCTAAAGGTAGAGTTGTAGCTACCGTACTGCTGCTAAGTCACTTCAGTCGTGTCCGACTCTGTGTGACCCCATAGATGGCAGCCCACCAGGCTCCCCCGTCCCTGGGATTCTCCAGGCAAGAACACTGGAGTGGGTTGCCATTTCCTTCTCCAATGCATGAAAGTGAAAAGTCAAAGTGAAGTCACTCAATTGTGTCTGACTCCTAGCAACCCCATGGACTGCAGCCTACCAGGCTCCTCCATCCATGGGATTTGCCAGGAGTACTGGAGTGGGTTGCCATTGCCTTCTCCTAAAACCCACCAATTCCACTCACAAGTATATAACCCAAGAATTGAAAATTAGACACTTGAACAGATACTTGTATGTGAAGATTCACTATAGCATTATTCACAATAGCCAAAAGGTGGAAACAATGTAACGGTGCTTCAACAGAAAGTAAAAGTGAAGTCGCTCAGTTATGTCCGACTCTTTGAGACCCCATGGACTGTAGCCTACCAGGCTCCTCCGTCCATGGGATTTTCCAGGCAAGAATATTGGTTTGGGTTGCCACTGCCTTCTCCAGGAGATCTTCCCAACCCAGAAATTGAACCGAGGTCTCCCACATTATAGACAGACTCTTTACCGTCTGAGCCACCAGGGAAGTGTATCAACAGAACAGATAAGCAAAATGTAGTAAACATGGAGGATGGAATTTTATCAGTAATAAAAATGGAAGAAGTTCTGTTACATGCTAAAAAACGGGTGAACTTGAAAACATTGTGCTTGGTGAAATTAACCAGATATATTGCTTGAGTCCACTGAAATGAAAAAATCAAGAATAGTTCACCTGAAATTATCACACTGTTACTCAGCTATACTGCAATATAAAATAAAAAGTTTTTTTAAAAATAGGCAAATTCTTAAGGACTGAAAGTAGACTGTGGTTTTCAGGAACTGGGGGAAGGAATACAAAGCTCAACTGGAACCCGTTTCCAATTAGACCTTTGACAGTTGGGGCTTAAATGCGGGGCCCTGACTCTGCAGAGAGGAAGGCATTGGCTGCGAGGACCACGAGAAGGATGGGATACCTTTCTAAAGAGGCTGCTCTTCCTCTCTTCTTTCTTCCACTCAGAGAAGCTCTTCCTACTTTCATGTCTGAGCCACCAGGAAAAGCACAGCATCACAGGAAATCCTTCAGGAAATAGTGTTCCTAGTTGAGGGAGGTAAGAACTTCACTTGATAGGTTTCTCACATGACACCAAAGCTGAGGGCAGAAGATGATTCCACAGCCATGCCCTGCCTCGTGTGTGAGAGGACACATCAGGAGAACATTCTGCACAGGCACCCTGATGCTATTTTCTTGGGAAAGTAATGACTAGAATAGGTAGAAGGGGAGTGCTCTCTGCAGGGTGAGAAATAATCAGCATGGAGTTAAATGTGGAGAAATAAAATTCTGTGAAAATCAAACATTTTCTTCTTAGCATTTTGCTGATTGCCCAGCAACCTCTTATCCACTGAGTCTCTTGAGATGTGTTTCCTCAGTAGACACGAAGACAGAACTGTGAACACGAGTTAACTGAGTTTACAGATTTTGGAACTCTCAGCAGAAAAAAAAAAAAAAAAAAGTTTTGAAAGCCAAGCCATTCTTGATTGCAAGAAACAAGCTTTTATTGTTAAAAAATAAGGTTTTTAAGCACCCAAAGCCTGGCTTCAAACATAAAGAGCCCCAATACTGAAGGACCCATAAACAGAGATTGAAAGAACAGTTGCCTCTTCAGTTTTTGCAGCCTCCCAGCGGGGGAAAGATTTCTGGACTAGCGGAGAAGAATGTTCAGAAATAGAGAGGAAAGAAATCATCAGCTAACTTTTGCATGGTCTCTGAGAAAGAGGGCCATTCCCTGCAGTCCCCATACAAGAGCTGAGCTTAGGCTGTGGAAATAACAGAAAAGCCAGTTAAATATGTTGGTATCCCAGAATAGAGAAGATACACACCTCCCTTCCCAAAAATGTACTCTAGAGAAGCTTCAGACTTGGTGAAGGGGAATGGCACCAGAACAGTCAAATGGCCTCTGCTGATTAAGCCACCTAGACAGATGAATCCACAAGACAAAATCATGGATATCTGGCAAAATCTTGGACACCTACAGTGTTTAAGAGCTTCCCTGGTGGTTCAGATGGTAAAGAATCCACCTGCACTGCAGGAGACTGGATTCAATCCCTGGGTCAGAAAGATCCCCTGGAGAAGGGAATGGTAACCCACTCCAGTATTCTTTCAGAAGAGCCTGGTGGGCTACCATCCATGAGGTCACAAAGAGTCGGACCCGACCCGTTAACACTAACGGCTAGTAAAGCGGTTCCCAAGACCCCAGAGAGGAAGTAAGTAAGGTTGAGAGTGGGTCTTGCAGTTTGAGAGAGTCAGCTTCAGAGCACTTGGACCTTAGAATTCAGGAACAGTGTGTAGCAGGAAGTGAAAAGAAGGTGAAAGTCCCTCAGTCGTGTCCAAATCTTTGCAACCCCATGGACGATACAGTTCAGGGAATCCTCCAGGCCAGAATACTAGAATGGGTAGGCTTTCCCTTCCCCAGGGGATCTTCCCAACCCAGGGATCGAACCCAGGTCTCCTGCACTGCAGGTGGATTCTTTACCAGCTGAGCCACAAGAGAAGACCAAGAATACTGGAGTTGGTAGCCTATACTTTCTCCAGCAGATCTTCCCAGCTTAGGAATCTAACTGGGGTCTCCTGCATGCAGGCAGATTCTTTACCACCTGAGCTATTAAGGGAGCCCATGAATAGCAGTGAATAGCAGGAACAGATGCCCAAACTCGACAAAGACCATTATGATCTAGCCAAGATAGACAGAGAATGCTCACAGACTGGATCCCCTTTCTTCTTCAGTGCTGTGGTCCTACTCTAAACCTCCTGGAACTTAAACACAATCCAATAAAGAAAAGCAAGAAAAACTCTGACTTGACTGAGTATATGATCGGAATAGTCATTATTTGACCAAGTTTTCCCAATAGGAACAAATTTCATGTTCTGCTATCTAATGGAATGAAAAAAAAAATGCTCAAATTTTATGGAAAAATTAAGTAATAAATTTGAACTTGAATTTCACAAATTCAAGTTTTTTTCCTGTGAAATTTCTACCAATTACATGTGATTTCTAATCCCAATTAAATTTCAGTTCCAAGCTTATTCTTGGATTATTCTGTTCAGCATTTTGTGTATTCCTACACTTGTAATCATACTTGCAGTCTCTTGGTTTACTTTCCCGAATATTCCCCTAAATATAAGCACCAAGTGGTGATTTCAGTCAATAAGTTTTATGATATTAAAAGTGAAAGTGTTAGTTGCTCAGTCGTGTCCAACTCTTTGCGACCCCGTGGACTGTAACCCGCCAAATTAAAAGAGTTATCCGATACTTTTCAATCAGGGATTGGAATTTTCTGAGTAAAGATATTATAAGATACCTGAACAAATATGCTTTGTGGATAAGCAAAAAAGAGGGTAGGGAACAGCTGGCCTAGGCCTAGTCTTCCCCAGGCAAGCTGAAGGAGAGGACTAACCTTGTTTCTTTCCTTATTGTTTTTTAAACCTGTGCTTAACACAATAAAATTGCACATTATAGATGTTCAATTAATAGCTATCTGTGCAAATGGATTGAAAGAAAAATTAAATATGGCTTGTTTTTACAGTTTTCTGTACTTTGTCATACAGATATAAATTGTACTTGCGGGTAATTTACATTCCCCAAACTCATCAAATGGGGCTTCCCTAGTGGCTCAGAGGGTAGACAATCTGCCTGCAATGCAGGAGACCAGGCTTCAGTCCCTGGGTTGGGAAAGTCCTCTGGAGAAGGGAATGGAAAACCCACTCCAGTGTTCTTGCCTGGAGGAGTCCATGGAGAGAGGAACTTGTTGGGCTACTGTCAGACACAACTGGGCAACTAACCACACCACAAGCTCATCGGTAAGTAAATGGCCAAGTCCAGAAACGTGGGTGGGGAGGGGCGGTAAGCTTGCATAAACACGGATCGTAGTCTCAGTGTTGCAGGGGGATTTGCTTGACTCCTAATAATCTATAAATGGCTTCTGTTTTCTAACTGGAGGAATTCCTTGAATTCCTTTTAGTCCTTGATCCCGTCAATTCTTGCTGAGCATCCTGAGATGTTAACCTTCGGGCACGGTTGTTATATGAGGCAAATGAACACAACCTTCAGAGCCCCTTTATTTAAGGCTTTCTTCCCTATAGGATAACCTTCAGAAAGTCCCTCAATCTCTTGAGCTTTGGGTTCATTATTCATAAAACAGGAATAATATTATCACCTCAGGTTGCTGTAGATATCAAACTAGATTAAAAAATTTTTAATGCTTAGTCCTTTCTTTCATTTGTAATGTGCACACCAGGAAAGACATTCAGTAGGAAAGACATTCAGTAGCTGATAGCTTTTCACGACATTATTACATCAGAATACAATGATCAGGTGCCATTTTTTAATGTCTCAGGGATGAAGGTTTTACTGGTCTTTTCTTGAATATTTGATGTAAAACAATGGCAAGTTTTCTTCCATTATATATTAATCATATATATATACACATACTCTGAGGCTTCCCTCGTGGCTCTGTGGTAAAGAACCTGCCTACCAATACAGGAGATGCGGGTTCGATTCCTGGGTCAGGAATATTCTCTGGAAAAGGAAATGGCAACAGACTCCACTATTCTTGCCTGGGAAATCCCACGGACAGAGGAGCCTGGTGGGCTACAGTCCATGGGGTCGCAAAAGAGTCAGTCACAACTAGTGACTGAGCACGCACACATACGATATACTACAGCTAAAAGGGATGGGTTCATATTCCAAATAATTATCTCGGTATCCCCAAAGGTGTTCAGAAATCATTATTCACATATTGTCATTAAGCAAAGTCATTCAACCGGCACACCTCAGTCTGTCTCTCAGTGCCATGCAAACAGATGGATCCCTGTCCTCCAGGGGCTTCAAATGAAAACTGCCCAACACCATACTACTGCACACAGAAACAGCTGAACAAACACTGAGTGAAGAGACGAATTTAAAACCTAAATAAGTAGAAAGCATGTTAGCCACGTGTTAGCAACATTCAGCAAAGGGATATGATCTTCTCCACAGGTCACCTTGTAGGAAGCAAAATAACTTAACATCCCCTTTGCTGCTTAAGAAAACATACAAGGAACAAAACACGTGTGGTTTGACTCTACTGAACTCTCTTTAATCCTTATATTTCTGTTCTGAATACATCATGGGCATTCAAGAAACACAAAGAAATTTTAAACAGTCAGGCATATTGCTCTATCACTGATCATTTGGGAATGCATTTTGGTTTTGGTATCTTTTTTTTTTCCCCTGGGAAAGTGTTGAAAACGATGTAAAGCATTATGCCAATACAAAGCCTTATTATTTTTATTATTTCATGAAATTCAGCAATCTATATGCACATGCCAGGGGCTAAGATTGTTTTTATAATCCAGAAACAGCCACAGATGCTATAACTGCCTGCTTCTTTGCATACATATCTCTCAGGTTGGCCTCATTTCTTAAACATGGCAGTTACCGAATGGCAAAGAATCTATATTAAGAAGTGAAACTTACTCAATCATCCAGATGTTCTCATTACATGACACCAAACAATGGAGTGATTGATTCACTGAACCTCCCCTTTGTATTTAAATTTTTGGCATTGTGTATCACTAATGTAAACTTAATCTAACAATTGCAATATCAGCATCCCCATGGATTGTAGCTTGTCCATATATACAGAAATAGTAGTATATGTCAATGTCACCATTTGGTTAGACACTTGTTGAAGGCGTAAAGATTAAAAAAAAAAAAAAAAAAGTTTTGAAAGTCAAGCCATTCTTGATTGCAAGAAACAAGCTTTTATTGTTAAAAAATAAGGTTTTTAAGCACCCAAAGCCTGGCTTCAAACATAAAGAGCCCCAATACTGAAGGACCCATAAACAGAGATTGAAAGAACAGTTGCCTCTTCAGTTTTTGCAGCCTCCCAGCGGGGGAAAGATTTCTGGACTAGCGGAGAAGAATGTTCAGAAATAGAGAGGAAAGAAATCATCAGCTAACTTTTGCATGGTCTCTGAGAAAGAGGGCCATTCCCTGCAGTCCCCATACAAGAGCTGAGCTTAGGCTGTGGAAATAACAGAAAAGCCAGTTAAATATGTTGGTATCCCAGAATAGAGAAGATACACACCTCCCTTCCCAAAAATGTACTCTAGAGAAGCTTCAGACTTGGTGAAGGGGAATGGCACCAGAACAGTCAAATGGCCTCTGCTGATTAAGCCACCTAGACAGATGAATCCACAAGACAAAATCATGGATATCTGGCAAAATCTTGGACACCTACAGTGTTTAAGAGCTTCCCTGGTGGTTCAGATGGTAAAGAATCCACCTGCACTGCAGGAGACTGGATTCAATCCCTGGGTCAGAAAGATCCCCTGGAGAAGGGAATGGTAACCCACTCCAGTATTCTTTCAGAAGAGCCTGGTGGGCTACCGTCCATGAGGTCACAAAGAGTCGGACCCGACCCGTTAACACTAACGGCTAGTAAAGCGGTTCCCAAGACCCCAGAGAGGAAGTAAGTAAGGTTGAGAGTGGGTCTTGCAGTTTGAGAGAGTCAGCTTCAGAGCACTTGGACCTTAGAATTCAGGAACAGTGCGTAGCAGGAAGTGAAAAGAAGGTGAAAGTCCCTCAGTCGTGTCCAAATCTTTGCAACCCCATGGACGATACAGTTCAGGGAATCCTCCAGGCCAGAATACTAGAATGGGTAGGCTTTCCCTTCCCCAGGGGATCTTCCCAACCCAGGGATCGAACCCAGGTCTCCTGCACTGCAGGTGGATTCTTTACCAGCTGAGCCACAAGAGAAGACCAAGAATACTGGAGTTGGTAGCCTATACTTTCTCCAGCAGATCTTCCCAGCTTAGGAATCTAACTGGGGTCTCCTGCATGCAGGCAGATTCTTTACCACCTGAGCTATTAAGGGAGCCCATGAATAGCAGTGAATAGCAGGAACAGATGCCCAAACTCGACAAAGACCATTATGATCTAGCCAAGATAGACAGAGAATGCTCACAGACTGGATCCCCTTTCTTCTTCAGTGCTGTGGTCCTACTCTAAACCTCCTGGAACTTAAACACAATCCAATAAAGAAAAGCAAGAAAAACTCTGACTTGACTGAGTATATGATCGGAATAGTCATTATTTGACCAAGTTTTCCCAATAGGAACAAATTTCATGTTCTGCTATCTAATGGAATGAAAAAAAAAATGCTCAAATTTTATGGAAAAATTAAGTAATAAATTTGAACTTGAATTTCACAAATTCAAGTTTTTTTCCTGTGAAATTTCTACCAATTACATGTGATTTCTAATCCCAATTAAATTTCAGTTCCAAGCTTATTCTTGGATTATTCTGTTCAGCATTTTGTGTATTCCTACACTTGTAATCATACTTGCAGTCTCTTGGTTTACTTTCCCGAATATTCCCCTAAATATAAGCACCAAGTGGTGATTTCAGTCAATAAGTTTTATGATATTAAAAGTGAAAGTGTTAGTTGCTCAGTCGTGTCCAACTCTTTGCGACCCCGTGGACTGTAACCCGCCAAATTAAAAGAGTTATCCGATACTTTTCAATCAGGGATTGGAATTTTCTGAGTAAAGATATTATAAGATACCTGAACAAATATGCTTTGTGGATAAGCAAAAAAGAGGGTAGGGAACAGCTGGCCTAGGCCTAGTCTTCCCCAGGCAAGCTGAAGGAGAGGACTAACCTTGTTTCTTTCCTTATTGTTTTTTAAACCTGTGCTTAACACAATAAAATTGCACATTATAGATGTTCAATTAATAGCTATCTGTGCAAATGGATTGAAAGAAAAATTAAATATGGCTTGTTTTTACAGTTTTCTGTACTTTGTCATACAGATATAAATTGTACTTGCGGGTAATTTACATTCCCCAAACTCATCAAATGGGGCTTCCCTAGTGGCTCAGAGGGTAGACAATCTGCCTGCAATGCAGGAGACCAGGCTTCAGTCCCTGGGTTGGGAAAGTCCTCTGGAGAAGGGAATGGAAAACCCACTCCAGTGTTCTTGCCTGGAGGAGTCCATGGAGAGAGGAACTTGTTGGGCTACTGTCAGACACAACTGGGCAACTAACCACACCACAAGCTCATCGGTAAGTAAATGGCCAAGTCCAGAAACGTGGGTGGGGAGGGGCGGTAAGCTTGCATAAACACGGATCGTAGTCTCAGTGTTGCAGGGGGATTTGCTTGACTCCTAATAATCTATAAATGGCTTCTGTTTTCTAACTGGAGGAATTCCTTGAATTCCTTTTAGTCCTTGATCCCGTCAATTCTTGCTGAGCATCCTGAGATGTTAACCTTCGGGCACGGTTGTTATATGAGGCAAATGAACACAACCTTCAGAGCCCCTTTATTTAAGGCTTTCTTCCCTATAGGATAACCTTCAGAAAGTCCCTCAATCTCTTGAGCTTTGGGTTCATTATTCATAAAACAGGAATAATATTATCACCTCAGGTTGCTGTAGATATCAAACTAGATTAAAAAATTTTTAATGCTTAGTCCTTTCTTTCATTTGTAATGTGCACACCAGGAAAGACATTCAGTAGGAAAGACATTCAGTAGCTGATAGCTTTTCACGACATTATTACATCAGAATACAATGATCAGGTGCCATTTTTTAATGTCTCAGGGATGAAGGTTTTACTGGTCTTTTCTTGAATATTTGATGTAAAACAATGGCAAGTTTTCTTCCATTATATATTAATCATATATATATACACATACTCTGAGGCTTCCCTCGTGGCTCTGTGGTAAAGAACCTGCCTACCAATACAGGAGATGCGGGTTCGATTCCTGGGTCAGGAATATTCTCTGGAAAAGGAAATGGCAACAGACTCCACTATTCTTGCCTGGGAAATCCCACGGACAGAGGAGCCTGGTGGGCTACAGTCCATGGGGTCGCAAAAGAGTCAGTCACAACTAGTGACTGAGCACGCACACATACGATATACTACAGCTAAAAGGGATGGGTTCATATTCCAAATAATTATCTCGGTATCCCCAAAGGTGTTCAGAAATCATTATTCACATATTGTCATTAAGCAAAGTCATTCAACCGGCACACCTCAGTCTGTCTCTCAGTGCCATGCAAACAGATGGATCCCTGTCCTCCAGGGGCTTCAAATGAAAACTGCCCAACACCATACTACTGCACACAGAAACAGCTGAACAAACACTGAGTGAAGAGACGAATTTAAAACCTAAATAAGTAGAAAGCATGTTAGCCACGTGTTAGCAACATTCAGCAAAGGGATATGATCTTCTCCACAGGTCACCTTGTAGGAAGCAAAATAACTTAACATCCCCTTTGCTGCTTAAGAAAACATACAAGGAACAAAACACGTGTGGTTTGACTCTACTGAACTCTCTTTAATCCTTATATTTCTGTTCTGAATACATCATGGGCATTCAAGAAACACAAAGAAATTTTAAACAGTCAGGCATATTGCTCTATCACTGATCATTTGGGAATGCATTTTGGTTTTGGTATCTTTTTTTTTTCCCCTGGGAAAGTGTTGAAAACGATGTAAAGCATTATGCCAATACAAAGCCTTATTATTTTTATTATTTCATGAAATTCAGCAATCTATATGCACATGCCAGGGGCTAAGATTGTTTTTATAATCCAGAAACAGCCACAGATGCTATAACTGCCTGCTTCTTTGCATACATATCTCTCAGGTTGGCCTCATTTCTTAAACATGGCAGTTACCGAATGGCAAAGAATCTATATTAAGAAGTGAAACTTACTCAATCATCCAGATGTTCTCATTACATGACACCAAACAATGGAGTGATTGATTCACTGAACCTCCCCTTTGTATTTAAATTTTTGGCATTGTGTATCACTAATGTAAACTTAATCTAACAATTGCAATATCAGCATCCCCATGGATTGTAGCTTGTCCATATATACAGAAATAGTAGTATATGTCAATGTCACCATTTGGTTAGACACTTGTTGAAGGCGTAAAGATCATGATCTACTGAAAGACTGCAGTTTTCTTGTTTTCTGAATGAACTGGTATGTCTGTTTTGGTTCATATCTTCACCACTTATCAGGCAGTCCAAACAAGAAACATTCATAGTTGTCACCTCTTTCTCCCACACATTCTGCAGTAGTTGTATATTCCATTTTACCATTCTATACACATTGCCCTATTTTAAGATCTCATGATCTCTACCTTAGACTTTGCTTTGGTTTTGCAGCATTTAAAAGCCTGGACTCTGCCATCAGAGCAACGGGTTCCACCACCTATTTTCTATGGAGCCTGTATAACTCTCTCATCTATAAAATGTGGTTAATAATAGGACTACCTCTTAGCATTATTTATGTAGTTAATGTATGTCAAACCCTTAGAATGTACCCAAGCACAAAGCCACTGGACTCTCTTCTGTTGTAATCCTCCTCCCAAATTCAATTATCTTTCCAAAAGAAGTATGATCACACTTCTCAGCTTGGAAACCAGTGAAGACTCCTTCTGTCTATAAATAGCACCATTCAAGCCTTTCACCTCGTTGCCTGAAGGTAATGTTCCAGCCTTATTCCATCCAACACACTGCCTGTGCTTCGGCCACAGCAGGCTTTGTGATACTTTATATATCCATATATTTCTGGTCTTCTATCTTTACTCACATTATTTGTTTTGATTTAACTATTCTATCTTATTCTTTACTTAGTATGTTCTCTTCAAGACCCAGATCAAATGAAAAGTTCTTTATGAAATCTTCCCTGAAACAACCCAAGCAGAAAGAATCATTCCCATATGAGCTCTTCCATGGAATTTTCTTCATCAGTGAAAGGCTCAACACATTCTGTTATCATTACTTGCTTAAGAAAATGTTTTCAGCCTTAGGTTTCTGTCCCTTGAAGACAAAGATCATGTCTTAAAGGTCTTTATTTCTGGATAGTCTGATCTGGTGCCTGGTAAACTCTAGGGGCAAAATAAGTGAGTAGGCATTTGTTGAGTGAATAATAGCCACTTATCAGAAACTTCACTTTCCTTTTTCACACGATTCAACCTGAATTCTAATTCCTTCAAAAAATTCCTTCCATCTTCCTCAGCACAAATGACTTCCCCCACTTTGAACTTCTCTGTTTTTTTTAATCTGTCATTAATCTGACATGTATAATACATTGCATTGAGACTTCGATTCTTTTTTCATGTATCTGTAACTCAGATGTCAGCCAGAGCCCCTCTATGCACTAAGATCTAACTAAGCGTGTTTCAAACCCTACCCCCGCCAGTCCTTGACATGCCGCGAGATTCCGGTGAACTCCTGGGGAGGGCGGTCTCTGGCGTTCTTAGTCATCTCTGGCTCTGAACCCTTCCTTGTGTGCACTTAGTTCAGCGTGTAGCTCATCTTCCTCTCCTGAACTATTCTGTCCTTGGTCAATGTGGAAATTAAAGTCAGCCCTTTTCCTTGATGTGATAAAACAAAATCAACCAATGATAAGCAGATAAACAAAACCCTAGTCATACAAGATTTCATATAAGTGACAGACTTAACCACAAGTTTCAAATTTATATCACAATTAAAGAAATATCTAGTTGGTGTCTGGCACCATACTCATTCAGAAATGTGTGTGTGTGTATTCAACAGTCATTACTAAATCACTGAGGAGACAGAGCAGGGGTCTACATTCCAAAAATTGAAAAAAAGAGGCGACATAATTCATTAAAACCGAGTGAATCACACTGAGGGTTTCTGCAGCCATTTGACTCAAGTAGCATCTCAGATTTACTTCACTTCATTGATTTCTCTCTTTCTCCTTTCACCTACTCACTCGTGTCACCCTCAGTTCCTCCCCCATCCATTCTGGAACACCTTCAGGAGATTTTTTCTGTAATTTTTTTTCATTATGTTTCATAGAACAATTCAATTCCCTTTAGTCCTTACTCTCAAAATCAGCATCAGGCCTACATTTGCATATGCAAATTCAGCAAGATGCATCACCAAATAAAATGGCTTCTCGTATTAATGGAATTTATTCTCCTTAAAAAACTGTTACATTTTAACCCAAGATTTGTTTCTCCTCTTTATATATGTATGTTTTATTCTGCTAGTTTGATTTTTAAGTCCCTTAAGGACGAAGATAACCTATATGATTTGATTCCTCAAAATACAGTATCTTCAAAACCATTCCTTCATCCATTCAATAAATATTTATTGAGGAATTGCTATGTAACAGGTGTTTTAAAATAAGCAATCACTGCTTTTACCCTCAAGATGCTCCTAGGAGGTGGTTTACACACAAGAACAAAGGATAACAATGCGCTGTGGAAAGATATACAAGACTAACTTGCAGACTCGATCCTGTGGGACCCCAGAAAGGGAAGTCTTCTCACAGTTTCAACCTTGTCTCCATGCCAACACTTCTGAATCCTTTCTAGTCTCCAAATAAAATCAAGAACTCTCCACAGCAGAGATTCTTGCCCTCCATGGGAGCACATCAGGGAGAATTTCCCTTCCCATTTAAAGGATGGAGCAGAATAAAAGTGGGGAAGAACATGGCGATTTTCAAAAAGACTTGTAAACATCAGTGATTCTGATAAACCTGCTCAGAGAATGTACCCTTTGAGAATCATTGGTGTAAAACTTTAAAGATACAATTAAATTAGAATTCAATTTTTCAAAAATGCATTAATTCCATAAAATGAGGTACACTGGGCATATTTGTCTAAGTGCAAGCAACTGGTTAATGTATCTGCATAACAATCCCAGTGCCATTTGCTTAACTCACTAGCAGCAAGGCATAAACAACTTGCTGCAGGTCTGTTTGTAATGGCAGTATAATGAGGTCTCCAGGGCCCTGAGCTGAAAATGACTTGAGATTTCTCTTTGAGAATATCCTTTATTGGTTGAGAACTAGATTTGCTTTTTGCCACACTCAGAACGAGAAGTAAAAAAAATCATTTTATAGCTATTTTTTTTTCCAAATGGGAGTACAGTCTTAGCTATTTTTAGATCATTGTTCTAAATCTCAAATACTATTTTATTATGTTTTTTCAAATAGAACTAGGCATCTGTTTAAAGCTATTTTACTTCACTTCATTGATTTCTCTCTTTCTCCTTTCACCTACTCACTCGTGTCACCCTCAGTTCCTCCCCCATCCATTCTGGAACACCTTCAGGAGATTTTTTCTGTAATTTTTTTTCATTATGTTTCATAGAACAATTCAATTCCCTTTAGTCCTTACTCTCAAAATCAGCATCAGGCCTACATTTGCATATGCAAATTCAGCAAGATGCATCACCAAATAAAATGGCTTCTCGTATTAATGGAATTTATTCTCCTTAAAAAACTGTTACATTTTAACCCAAGATTTGTTTCTCCTCTTTATATATGTATGTTTTATTCTGCTAGTTTGATTTTTAAGTCCCTTAAGGACGAAGATAACCTATATGATTTGATTCCTCAAAATACAGTATCTTCAAAACCATTCCTTCATCCATTCAATAAATATTTATTGAGGAATTGCTATGTAACAGGTGTTTTAAAATAAGCAATCACTGCTTTTACCCTCAAGATGCTCCTAGGAGGTGGTTTACACACAAGAACAAAGGATAACAATGCGCTGTGGAAAGATATACAAGACTAACTTGCAGACTCGATCCTGTGGGACCCCAGAAAGGGAAGTCTTCTCACAGTTTCAACCTTGTCTCCATGCCAACACTTCTGAATCCTTTCTAGTCTCCAAATAAAATCAAGAACTCTCCACAGCAGAGATTCTTGCCCTCCATGGGAGCACATCAGGGAGAATTTCCCTTCCCATTTAAAGGATGGAGCAGAATAAAAGTGGGGAAGAACATGGCGATTTTCAAAAAGACTTGTAAACATCAGTGATTCTGATAAACCTGCTCAGAGAATGTACCCTTTGAGAATCATTGGTGTAAAACTTTAAAGATACAATTAAATTAGAATTCAATTTTTCAAAAATGCATTAATTCCATAAAATGAGGTACACTGGGCATATTTGTCTAAGTGCAAGCAACTGGTTAATGTATCTGCATAACAATCCCAGTGCCATTTGCTTAACTCACTAGCAGCAAGGCATAAACAACTTGCTGCAGGTCTGTTTGTAATGGAAGTATAATGAGGTCTCCAGGGCCCTGAGCTGAAAATGACTTGAGATTTCTCTTTGAGAATATCCTTTATTGGTTGAGAACTAGATTTGCTTTTTGCCACACTCAGAACGAGAAGTAAAAAAAATCATTTTATAGCTATTTTTTTTTCCAAATGGGAGTACAGTCTTAGCTATTTTTAGATCATTGTTCTAAATCTCAAATACTATTTTATTATGTTTTTTCAAATAGAACTAGGCATCTGTTTAAAGCTATTTGTTAAATCTTTTCTCAAATAAAAAAAAAAAAAAACTAGCAATAAGCATATATCCTCCAGAGAACAATTTGCTTTCAGACTGAAATCGCCTGATAAAACCATCCAGCTCAAGTGAAGCAGAAGTTTGTTTCCTTTTAGATCATGGAGATCAATGCAGAGAAGAGAGAGGTAATCACAATTCAAATCCAGACCACCTTTTGACCGTTAAAAGAGGAAGCAAGATACAAGCAGAAAAGAGGAAGAAATTTTTCTCCGAATCTGGTGACTCTTCCGTAACTCAAGGATGCTTATCTGGATGACAGCTCAGGCCTCTGCTTGGGTTTCTACTCAGATACCTATATGGGCTAAAGAAGAACAAGCACCAAGCCAAATTTCTTAGAACATGTATTTATTGACAGTTGCTAATTTATGCTTCCCTGCTGGCTCAGACAGTAAAGCATCTGCCTGCAACGCAGGAGACATGGGTTCAATCCCTGGCTGAGGAAGATCCCCTGGAGAAGGGAATGGCAACCCTCTCCAGTATTCTTATCTGGAGAATTCCGTAGACAGAGAGAAGAGCCTGGCAAGCTTGAGTCCATGGGGTGATAAAGAGTTGGACACAACTGAGCAACTCACACACACACACACACACACACACAATTTATGCATACTCATTATCATATAGCCAAAAAGAATACTCACTTTGTATTACAAATATTAATAATTGTTTTAAAGTATGCAGCCCCTTGGGCTTTATTATACATGAATACTGAAGTGAAGAATCAAAACAATTTTCTGAGCAGCCTAGATCATAAGGGAATTTTATCTGCTACATTCAGCAGAAAAGAGAAGAAAAAAAAAAATGGAGTAAAAATGTTATTTTGCCGTTCCTCTGCCTGGAAAGTTCTTCCTCCCAGAAATAAGCATGATTTGCTTCCTCAAATCTTTTCTGAAATGTCACCTTCTCAGTGAGGCCTTCCTCCAAAAGGGAAACTGTAAACCTCCCCCTGCCTCCAGTTCTTTTGAGATTTCCTTGATTTATTTATTCCTCTCCATAACTCTTACGTCTTCTAATAAGCTGTATACACACTCAATCGCTCAGTCGTGTCTGACTCTTTGCAGCCCCATGGGCTGTAGCCCCCCAGGCTCCTCTATCCATGGGATTTCTCAGGCAAGAAGATCGGAGTGAGCTGCCATTTCCTCCTCCAGGGAACAGGTTGTATAATGTACTTATTTGTTTGTTATCTGTTTCTTTCCAAAAGAATGTAAGTTCCAGAAAGGCAGGGTTTTCAGCCTCTTCTTCGTTCTGCTCTATCTACAGGCCCCCAGTTCACTGGACATGCTCAAAAAATATGTGTAGAATAAATAAGCACATGGATCAAATGATGGATGCCCCTTAACTGATAGAGGTTACTGTGGGCTCAATTCTATGGGCTTTTTCTGACTCCCTTCTGCAACAAAAGTTTAACCACTCTAGGTCTAGTTGCCCTTGCCCATTAGTCCCTATGAATTGCCGTATAGAGCACCTACCTTATACACTACCTGCCAACGTAGTAGATGAGGTTTTCAGAGAAAGTTGGCAGAGTGAAACGATCAGATTCTCTCCCATCACAACTAAAGAAATATATACACTTTGAGTAAAATAGACATAAATATAAGCCAGTAGCACCCAAACATAAGAAGAGACACAGATTTAAGCTTATGTTGTGAAAAAGCTAAGCTGAAAGAAAAAGGAGAGTGAGAGATTATTCCAGGAACTAGTATGGTTACTAATAGTGAGTGAAAAAGAGAGAGAAGGTAAAATCAGTAAAATAATATATATATATACATATATATATACACACACACACATACATATGTATATGCTGCTGCTGCTGCTGCTAAGTCACTTCAGCCATGTCTGACGCTGTGCGACCCCATAGACGGCAGCCCACCAGGCTCTGCCATCCCTGGGATTCTCCAGACAAGAACACTGGAGAAGGTTGCCATTTCCTTCTCCAATGCATGGAAGTAAAAAGTGAAAATGAAGTCGCTCAGTCGTGTCTGACTCTTCACAACCCCCAGGACAGCAGCCCATCAGGCTCCTCCATCCATGGGATTTTCCAGGCAAGAGTACTGGGGTGGGTTGCCATTGCCTTCTCCATGTATGTATATAAATACTCCAAAATCAACTGTACTTCAATTTAAATTTAAAAAAAAGAATAATCCCAACTCTTCTTCTTGTAGAAGAAGGCAATAGGTGTAGAGAGAATGGTTGGGATGGAGGCGCTACTGAAGAAGGTGCAGCTTATCTCTACGTAAAGATCAGCATCAACGATCCACCCTAAGCTGGGTATCCCCAGGCCTTGGACATGTCATCACAAGGTTTTAGTAAAGTCTAGGCAGGACTCTGAATCAAACTGGAGCAGCGAGTGCAGAGACCAGATTCATGAAACATAGCTTTCCACAATCCAAATGAGCTGTCCTCCTTCACTCTGTCCCTTCCACAACAGAAAATAGGCACAAAACACACTACGCAGGCCCCATGACACCCTCTAAAACATATGAACGGTTTCACATAGGATGGAAGGGACATCAGAGACAACTGGAGGTCTTGTAATACTAATGACAGCTAACATTTCTTGTTAACTGTGAGGCAGGCACTAGGCACTTTATATATGTTAATGCATTGGATCCAACAACAGCCCAATAAGATAGCTACTGTTATTGGTATGCCACTCATATTCGAAAATTCTGGAGACAAACATGTCTTGAATTTTGTCTTTTGTTTTTTTTTTCTTAGATTTTAGAAATGGAATAAAGTATATGTGTCTATAAGATACAAAACTCACAGGTCTCAAAGAAGCACTTTGTATTCAAGCATGTAAATATTTTGCAGTGAAATCTATGAATAGTCACACTAAGTCAGAGAAAAAATTGTGTAAACAACTCGTATCAATTCAAATCAGGCCAAGTTTTGCCAACCAAATGAATTTGTGCCAAACCTACAAAATCATAGGGTTTTCAGAGCATTTTGGATTCATGGGTAATTGTTTAAATGTGATAAAGATACAAGGGCTACATTAAAAGGAAAAAAGTCTATCTATCAGACATGTCAAGATAATGTGATGCCTGGAGTCTTTTAGAAACCTCCAAGGGATGGGGGTAGGGGACAAGAGTTAATGTGTTTAGGCAAAATAATATAAGAGAAATACTGATGTTTGTTGAAGCTGGAGAATGAGTGCATGGCGCTCCTTATCACCACTCCATTTCTATATGTGTTTGAATTTTTTTCAAAATAGTAACTTGTTAAAAAATGATTCTATCTATCTAGCTAGCTAGCTAGCTATCCTCTACAAGCTCCTGCATTGACTAGTAAGTCACAATGGTGTATTGGGCATTTAGTGATCAACCTCAACCCAAGGTCAGTATTTTATAACATACGAACGGTCTGATGATTTTCCTTTGCCCAATGTACAGTCACCCTATAAATGCCCTGTGGGGAATGCTTAGAGGAAGACTTTTACAGTAAACATGAGATTAAATAGTCCAATCAATATCATAGTAGATTTTACATTCATTTCATTCAAATAGCTCCATGAGCAACTGACCGCCACCACAGATTCCAATGTATCAAAATAGCTGGTCACTTTGATCCTTCCTGTTGTTTCAGAAGCTGTGTGCACTTTGTCTGTCTGACTCTAAGCACCCCCACCTGTCCTCTGCCTAACCCGGGTTTCATTATTCTTGTTAAAATTGGGATCCCAGGTCTTCCCTGGCAGTCCAGAGGTTTAGAATCTGCATGCCAGTGCAAGGGACTCAAGTTCAGTCCCTGATGCGGCAAGATCCCATATGTCATGAAGCTACTAAGGCCATGTCACAGCTACTGAGTCCGTGCTCTAGAGCTCGGTAATCACAGCTGCTGAAGTCCAAGTGCCCTGGAGCCCCTGTTCTGCAACAGGAGAAGCCACTGCAAAGAGGAACCTGTACACCACCCAAAAGCTAGAGGAACCCTGTGCACAGCAACAAAGATTCAGCACAGCCAGAAAAAAAAAAAACACGTGGGATCCCATTTCAGTGGTGGCGCGTCCAACCATCATTTCCAGGTTCTGGAGCAGAGGTCGGCAAACTCTTTGTGTAAAGGGACAAATAGTAAACAATTACAGCTTTGAGAGCCAGTTTGTCACGAATACTTGTCTGGTAGCACAGAAGTAACCATAACAAAGAGGCATGGCTGTATTTTAATAAAGCTTTATTTATGGACTGGTATTTGAATTTTATGCAATCTTTATGTGACATAAAATTTGTTTTAACTACTTATAAATGTAAAAATCATTCTCAGTTTGCATACCATACAAAAACAGGTAGTGAGCTATTGGCCCACAAGCCAATATTGCCTATCAGTGGTTCTAAACCCTTAGAATTCATTCTCTTATGGACGCCCTAGGGTCTAAGCATGTCTAAAAGAACTGAAAAGCACTTGCAATTCCTTTGATCTATTCACTGTCTCCCACTGGAAATGAATTTACAATTCTCCCCTATGCCATGATGTGATTTAACTCTACTTATGAGCATAGAAGCCTTGTGGGTTCCAGAAAAACAGGCGTTCCCCCAATAAGGCAACTGCCTCAGGGAGCATCATTGAACGGTCTCGGTGAAACAGGAGGGTGATTTTCTGAGATAGGGGAGGAGGGACTGTTTGCATCAGCAGAGGAGGCTAGGAGATTTGGAGATTCCAATCGTGTCTGCACAAATGTCCTTTTCTGAAGTCTCAGAAGATCCTTCCTTCTCAATCAATGCTCTAACCTTAGCACAAGAGACCTTCAAAGGTTGCATACTTAACTAGAGTTGTAATTCTGCAACTGAGCAATTCGATGTTAAGTCTGATCCTTATTCATGTCTGCTCTGCAGCTATAGGCAATTAGGGATTTTCTTAAGGCCTCCATAGGAGCTTTCTGATTCTCTGCTTTTGTCTTGAACTGAAGGTGAAGCAATATAATTGTTGTTACACAAGCTCTCCTAGCACAGACAGAAGCAGGTAACGTTCCCTATAATGTTTGTTATCATCATGACATCAGAGAGTATGACCACCTGATGATCTTCCAAAGCCTTACCCTCACTGGCTCTCCTTTCTATATCACTACGAGAGTAACTGAAGTGATCTTTATTGTCACAGCATGTCACCGATTGCTTGTGTCCTATGTTCCCAGGCATGCAGGTGATCCATGAATCTGCTTGCTATATTAGTAACCCAGTCTGAGAATTCTATCACTAGGGCTATCTCTGGTCCTATAGACCAGTGGTCCCTGACCTTTTTGGCACCAGAGACTGGTTTTGTGGAAGACAATTTTTCCACAGACTGGAGGTGGGAAGTGGCTTGGGGATGATTCAAGCACATTACATTTATTGTGCACTTCATGTCTATTATTATTACATCAGCTCCACCTCAGATCAACAGCAATTAGATCCTGGAGGTTGGGCACCACTGGTATAGACTGTATCTTTCAGGATCCTGGCAGGGAACATGGTTCACCCCAGATAATTCAAATGAAGAGACCTGAATAAAGGAACTACTTCGAAAGGTAGTCAGGGTTAAAGGAACAACCAGGTATGGCAAGAAACTTGGAGACAAGAGCAGTGGCGTATCTTTACTGCCTGCCTGCAGGATGAGGAAGGAGAGGAGACTGTCTGGTGAGAGCTGGAGCTGGAGAGGAGTGGCCACAGACAGGGACTGTCCTCATAAGGAGTGCAGGAGAAAGCAAGGAAAAAAAAAAAAAACATTTCTCCCACTCCCACTCCCACTCCCACCTGATTTCCTGCAAGCCTAACCTTCCATTGGCCTAATCCAGCTGGAAGCCAGCCAGCCACGGAGCCCAGATGATGCAGAGAGCACAGGTCAGCCTCCTGGGGTACAGAAAGAGGCAGAGCAGAGCCGAGAGTGAATCTGGGGCAGGTGCACAGTGGGGCCAACAAATGGAATAAACTGGAGGATAAGGGTCCCCTCTCAGCTTCGCTGGTGGCTCAGATGGTAAAGAATCTGCCTGCAATGCAGGAGACCTGGGTTTGATCCCTGGGTTGGGAGGATTCCCTGGAGAAGGAAATGGCAAACCACACCAGTATTCTTGCCTGGAGAATCCCATGGACAGAGAAGCCTGGCAGGCTACAGTCCATGGGGTCACAAAGAGTTGGATATGACTGAGTGACTAACACTTTCTTTTAAGGATAAGGAAACGTGAGCACAGTTTCTTGTTCCAGGTCACGTGGTGAGTGGAAAAGCTAGAATTCAATCCTAGGAAGACCTTCACATAGAGCTTAAACTATCAGCAACTGCACTAAACATCCTCAGGCAGACACTACCAAATACTGGAGCATTTAGGAATGAGAACTCACCAGCTTCTTGAAAAAAGTTAGAAAAATGACATAGCAAGAGAATCCATGACAAAAAAGATTAGTAATGAGCAACAAATAAATGTATGGGAAATGGTTATGGAGGAAAATGCTATGATATTATCAATTTAACAATAGTAGTACAAAGAAAATGTGGAGTTAGTGGCAAAAGGTTGTTTAAAGACACGAACATTTTCATCTTTTTTTCTGAGCAATCAACAGTGATAAAGTTGATGTAAGAAATAACTTTGTAATTTCTGTATTTTTACTAGTCATATTTTTCAAATGCTTATACATCTTATTTTAAAATTTTTGTTTTCCTAATTTGTTCATAGATTTAAAAAAGATGAGTTAATGTTACCATCACTGGGTTTCTGTCCATTTTTTAACATATTTGTCCATTTCTGTCCAAATGTGTTTCTGCTACATTTCCTGTTTTTTATGCAAGATATAGTCTTGATGTTTGAGTAAAGGAAAATTTACAGAAAATGTGAGCATTAAGAAAAGTATTTCGTCTGCAAAGCTTTCCAGAGGACTGGGTTTCTTAAGTAAAGGATGTAGCCAATATTTAAAGGATTAAAAATAAAGTTGTAGTTTACTTATACATTTGTCTCATTGATGGTAAAAGGCCATTTCCCTCCCATGATTATCCTGTCTGCAGGAACTGCTGCAGATCTTCAGATGTCAGAGATAGCACTGTTCTCTCCTGGAAACAGCAGCTTTTATAGAAAAGGGCTTTGAGGCTGTTTCCAGAGGATACTCAAAAATTCTTGTTTTGTTTTTTGATTGTGTATGTGTGTGTGTGTCCTTTCACTTGGAAAGTTTGTTGCCTTGGATGGTGGTGTGGAATATACACATCTCACTGTGATGGCCTGGCCTTGCATCAATTTTGGTTGCTCATTTTCGTATTTACTGCATAAAGTTTAAAACCACATCCACTTGTGATTTTTACTCTTCATATTATTCTTAAATCACACTTCCTTGTCTCATTTAACACTGCAGGGGCTGACATTAATGTCAAAACTACATCATCTTTTGCTTACCATTTACCTTCTATTTCCCTGTCTGCCTTTTAAATCTTTCAGAATTACTGTTAAAAAAATATATCCTTGGCATCGAGCACTTAGTTTGATTTCACATCCAACCTGAAAACTGATTTATGACCAGTAATAGAGTTTTGCCAAGAAAATGTACTGGTCATAGCAAACACCCTCTTCCAACAACACAAGAGAAGACTCTACACATGGACATCACCAGATGGTCAACACCGAAATCAGATTGATTATATTCTATGCAGTTTTCCAAGGCAAACCATTCAATATCACAGTTATCCAAGTCTATGCCCCAACCAGTAATGCTGAAGAAGCTGAAGTTGAACGGTTTTATGAAGACCTACAAGACCTTTTAGAACTAACACCCCAAAAAGATGTGCTTTTCATTCTAGGGGACTGGAATGCTAAAGTAGGAAGTCAAGAAACACCTGGAGTAACAGGCACATTTGGCCTTGGAATGTGGAATGAAGCAGGGCAAAGACTAATAGAGTTTTGCCAAGAAAATGCACTGGTCATAGCAAACACCCTCTTCCAGCAACACAAGAGAAGACTCTACACATGGACATCACCAGATGGTCAACACCGAAATCAGATTGATTATATTCTATGCAGTCAAAGATGGAGAAGCTCTATACAGTCAACAAAAACAAGACCAGGAGCTGACTGTGGCTCAGATCATGAACTCCTTATTACCAAATTCAGACTTAAATTGAAGAAAGTAGGGAAAACCACTAGACCATTCAGCACAGCATAGTGATTAAATACTTCAACTCTGAGCCAGGTACTTGGATTTAAATTCCAGGTTTTTCACTAGCTAAGTTTGGGGCATGTAACTATCACATGTGGGTGTGTGCTCAGTTGCTTCAGTCATATCTGACTCTTACTACCAGTACCATGAACAGTAGCCCAACAGTCTCCTCGTTCATGATATTTCCCAGGCAAGGATACTGGAGTAGGTTGCCATTTCCTCCTCCAGGGGACCTTCCTGACTAAGCGATTAAACCAGAGTCTCCTGCAGCTTCGCATTGGCAGGTAGATTCTTTACCATTGAGCCACCTGGGAAGCACAACAATCACACAGCATGTGTTTATTATTACCTTCACATTTCAGCTGAAAAAAAAAAAATGATTACCAGAGAAGTTACATTATTTAATGTAACAAAGATAATATGGCATAAATACCAATTATTCTCCAAAATCCATTCTCTATTTCTTTTAGTAAAAAAACTAAAGTTTTAGCTGGACACAAAATGAAGTGAAAGTGAAGTCACTCAGTCGGGTCCGACTCTTTGCGACCCATGGACTCTATGGGATTCTCCAGGTAAGAATACTGGAGTGGGTTGCCATTTGCTTCTCCAGGAGATCTTCCTGACCCAGGGATCGAACCCAGGTCTCCCACATTGCAGGCAGACACTTTAACCTCTACACCACCAGGGAAGCCACATGGCTGCCCCAGATAAAAACAAAATTTAGCTGCTTCTCTTATAGCTAGTGGAGAAGACAATGGCAACCAACCATGGACAGAGGAACCTGGTAGGCTGCAGTCCATGGGGTCATGACGAGTCGAATATGACTGAGCAACTTCACTTTCACTTTTCACTTTCATGCATTGGAGAAGGAGATGGCAACACACTCCAGTGTTCTTGCCTGGAGAATCCCAGGGACGGGGGAGCCTGGTGGGCTGCCGTCAATGGGTTGCACAGAGTTGGACATGACTGAAGTGACTTAGCAGCAGCAGCTTATAGCTAGATGTGACCATGAGGTTAAGTTCTGATAAATGGTATGTAAATAAAAGTAATATGTGAGACTTGCAGGTCATTGCCTTAAAGGAAACAGCTATATCCTCCACTTCCTTTCTTTCATCCCTCCCAGTTGATATAATGTAGAAGATATTTGGTCATGTAAGTGAAGCAACACCTTAGGGATGACAGAACAACAAAGAAGTAACCTGAGTTATAGTCCTTGTCAGATCACCATATCAGGCCTGGACCATCTTGCTGAACTGTTACAGAACCAAGAAATAAATGTCTTGAAGCTGATGTGGTGTGTTAGCAGCTTAATCTATGTATCTTACCTAATGTATCCTATCCTAAGAGCTTGGATTTGAACTGTACATACCACCTGGACTGTATCACCAGTCCCCTCCCCATGAAGAAACTTTTTAATTGAATTATGATCTGCTAAGGATTGGGGGCAGGAGGAGAAGGGGACGACAGAGGATGAGATGGCTGGATGGCATCACTGACTCAATGAACGTGAATCTGAGTGAACTCCGGGAGTTGGTGATGGACAGGGAGGCCTGGCATGCTGTGATTCATGGGGTCGCAAAGAGTCGGACATGACTGAGCAACTGAACTGAACTGAAGAGGGTACTGGCTGCTAGAAAGCTAAGAGTCAAATGTAGGGTCATTCATAGCAAGTGTATGCTGCTGCTAAGTCACTTCAGTCGTGTCCAACTCTGTGCGACCCCATAGACGGCAGCCCATCAGGCTCCCCCATCCCTAGGATTCTCCAGGCAAGTGTATAGGACTTGTCAATAAGTAATTCTTGTCTAGCTTCATCCTTGGGTTTATTTTCTGTCTGTATCATTATTTTTCACTTTTGATTTGACCTAATTATAATGTACACTACCTCATATTTTACATACCATAAATTCTTTCAGAATGTGATGGGATTTAAATAAGGGGATTTAAATCATTTCTTTATGGTTTAATTGTACATATACCATTTTTACACCTATCATTTTCCTTTGTTTACAGAATTGTCTCCATATTATACTATTAATTCCTTAAAGGTATGAACAGTGATATTTTTCTTCTTTGATACATTCTTGCATGGAGCTTGACAAAAAAATAGTTGAATACTCAAGCAATGTTTGTTGAATAAATGAATTTTACAAGGTCAGCAATGCTATTAAATATCATTATATCATATGGAATTTCCTTCCATTGTAACTTGAGCCAGAGAGAAGATACAGCTTTAAAAATTGGCTAGGGGAAAGTGTCACACGTTTGGAGGAGTGATGGTGAGGACAGGAAATACATACCTTGACAAAGTGCTCAATTAGGATTTCCACCACAATATTCTGGAATTTGATGTTCATCATGGCAGCCACAGTGTCCTCCTGAGCTCTCATGAGAGTGGGCCCAAAGATCACCCCCATGTTAGAGGGGGTCATAAGATTCTCTTTGCTGTGCTCACACACACTGCCAGAAGAGAAAGAAAATGATTAACAAGATTTTTTCCAAGACCCTCTTGTAACTAAAATTGTGTTAGATGCTTTAGGGGGTAAGAGAAACTACAAAGCAGAAGAAAAGGAGAGTTCCAAAATGTAAATGGTAAGAAAAGATTACAAAGGAAGCAACTAGCAAAGAATACAAGATAGTGTTTAACTAGGGGCCAAAGTGAAACATAGCTAACTTAGTTTGTAGCACTGTACAAGTCACGAGAAGGGAAGTAGATGGCTATTAGTGTTTGGAAAGACAGATGAGAAGCAAGGTGGCATTCCAGGGCAAAAGTTACAGCATATATAAAGAAAAAGCACATAGAGAAAATGCCTACCACTCTTAGCAGTCAGGAATCTAGTCTCTTCCTCAGCTCTAGCTAGAGAGGCAAAGAGCTCAAAGAACCAAAAGAGATCCTTAAGAACAGCACTTTTGCATTATCCTTACTTTATAGATGAGAAAATAGAGGTCCAATGAATGAGATTTGGCTGAAGCCATAATCAGTTAGCTTGATTACTCAAGGGCCTGTAATCCAAAATTTTCTGGTTCTTAATTACGTTCTTTGCTTAAATTACCTTTGGTGGCTTCCTATTACTTATAGGGCACTGCCAATTGTCCTTAAAGTAGCAATTAAACTCTTCAGTAACTTGACACCTACTTCCAATCTCAATGCACAGTCTGGGCTCTCAAGCTGACCCGGGTTTGAATCCAAACACTGTCACCCATTAGATGTGTAACAGTGCATGTTGGTGACCTAACCTCTCTGGGCTTAAACTTTCCCACTTGTGAAAATAGTATCCATCTCAGAAGGTTGTGAAATAAGTAGAGCTAAATTGCATTAGAAAGGTATCCTAGAAATATTTAATTAGAAGGATCTACTATTATAATGACCTCTCTAGGAGGCTCCATCTAAAAATTGCAGACATATAACACCCATAGGTTGTTGTTGTTCAGTTCCTAAGTGGTATTTGACTCTTTGCAACCCCATGGACTGTAGTAACTGGGCTTCCCCGGTGGCTCAGAGGGTAAAGTGTCTGCCTGCAATGTGGGAGACCTGGGTTTGATCCCTGGGTTGGGAAGATCCCCTGGGAAAACAAATGGCCACCCACTCCAGTACTCTTGCCTGGAAAATCCCATGGATGGAGAAACCTGTAGGCTACAGTCTATGGTAGGCTACAGTGGACTGCAGTAAGTCTGGCTTCCCTGTCCTTCACTATCTCCTGGAGTTTGCTTAGATTCATGTTCACTGAATCAGTGATGCCAACCAATCGTCTCATCCTCTGTTGCCTGCTTTTCCTCCTGCCCTCAATTTTTCCCAGCATCAAGGTCTTTATCAGTGAGTAAGCTCTTCTCTTCAAGTGGCCAAAGTATTGGAGCTTCAGTTTCAGCATCAGTCCTTTCAATGAATATTCAGGGTTGATTTCCTTTAGGATTGACTGGCTTGATATCCTTGCCATCCAAAAGACTCTCAAGAGTCTTCTCCAGCACCACAGTTTGAAAGCATCAGTTTTTTAGTATTCAGCCTTCTTTATGGTCCAACTGTCACATCTGTACATGACTAATGGAAAAACCATAGTGTGGATTATATGGACGTTTGTTGGCAAAGTGATGTCTCTGCTTTTTAAGATGCTGTCTAGGTTTGTCACAGCTTTTTTTCCTGGGAGCAAGTGTCTTAATTTTAAGGCCTCAGTCACCATCCACAGTGATCTTGGAGACCAAGAAAATAAAATCCACTGTTGTTTCCATTATTTTCCTCATCTATTTGCCATGAAGTGATGGACTAGGTGTCATGATATCAGTTTTTGAATGTTGAGTTTTTTTTTTTTTTTTCCGGCCCCCTCCCCCCCCCCCCCCCCCCCCCCCCCCTCGGACGCAGGGTAGCTCCTCTCGGCTGTTCCTGCGCCGTCGCAGCGTGGCACTCTCGGCCGCTGCCCCTGACCTCGGACGTGGGGTAACTCCTCTTGGCCGCCACCCTTTGGGCACAGGGTCCTCCCAACTTCTGCCCCTGACCTCGGACGTGGAGTAGCTCCTCTTGCCCGCGCTTAGTGCGCCGGTCGCAGGTGCCGGCGCGCCTGTGAAACACAAGCTGGAATCAAGATTGAAATATCAATAACCTCAGATATGCAGATGACACCACCCTTACGGCAGAGTGAAGAGGAACTAAAAAGCCTCTTGATGAAAGTGAAAGTGGAGAGTGAAAAAGTTGGCTTAAAGCTCAACATTCAGAAAAGGAAGAGCATGGCATCCAGTCCCATCACTTCATGGGGAATAGATGGGGAAACAGTGGAAACAGTGTCAGACTTTATTTTTTGNCTGGAAGAAGCGCAAGCGGGAATCAAGATTGAAATATCAATAACCTCAGATATGCAGATGACACCACCCTTATGGCAGAGTGAAGAGGAACTAAAAAGCCTCTTGATGAAAGTGAAAGTGGAGAGTGAAAAAGTTGGCTTAAAGCTCAACATTCAGAAAAGGAAGATCATGGCATCCAGTCCCATCACTTCATGGGGAATAGATGGGGAAACAGTGGAAACAGTGTCAGACTTTATTTTTTGGGGCTCCAAAATCACTGCAGGGGGTGACTGCAGCCATGAAATTAAAAGGCACTTACTCCTTGGAAGAAAAGTTATGACCAATCTAGATAGCATATTCAAAAGCAGAGACATTACTTTGCTGACTAAGGTCCGTCTAGTCAAGGCTATGGTTTTTCCTGTGGTCATGTATGGATGTGAGAGTTGAACTGTGAAGAAGGCTGAGCACTGAAGAATTGATGCTTTTGAACTGTGGTGTTGGAGAAGACTCTTGAGAGTCCCTTGGACTGCAAGGAGATCCAGTCCATTCTGAAGGAGATCAGCCCTGGGATTTCTTTGGAAGGAATGATGCTAAAGCTGAAACTCTAGTACTTTGGCCACCTCATGCAAAGAGTTGACTCACTGGAAAAGACTCTGATGGTGGGAGGGATTGGGGGCAGGAGGACGACCGAGGATGAGATGGCTGAATGCATCACGGACTCGATGGACGTGAATCTGAATGAACTCTGGGAGTTGGTGATGGACAGGGAGGCCTGGCGTGCTGCAGTTCATGGGGTCGCCAAGAGTCAGACACAACTGAGCGACTGAACTGAACTATTTT
The DNA here is from genome assembly GCA_006410675.1 of Oreotragus oreotragus. NCBI lineage: Eukaryota > Metazoa > Chordata > Mammalia > Artiodactyla > Bovidae > Oreotragus > Oreotragus oreotragus. Next base: position 300,227 of record SJYX01022906.1, read on the forward strand.
AATGTGATGGATAATCAGTGTGTCAAATCTGTGTTTTCATATGTATTATTGCTTAGAACAAAATTGTGTAAAAACTGAGTTGATAAAAGGGAAATGTTAATGAATCATACAGTTGGAATGGCACTATCATGCAGGATATCTGATGTCTGGGAAAGCTTGAGATAAAGTCAGGCTTACCTGGGTCTATGCCTTAATTGTCTGGCTTCTGTGTTCTAGCTATTCCACTTGTTTCTCAATAATAGACGTTACTGCTGATAATTTTTAGCAGTTAAGGCTTTCCCTTTGATGCCATTCAGAGGAATTTTGGGGCTTTTAATTGTTTAGGTATGTTCTTCCTCCAAAGCCAGGATATTTTCCTGTGTGAGGTACCATCCCATGCTTCCTCTTGGTCTTATGTGAGAGAAACAAGCTTGTTTGCCTGTTAAAGTGCATGGCTTTTTAAAAACAGAGAACAAAGTTTGACTCACAGCTCTGCCCCTCACCAACCATGAGACCTCAGCCAAGGAGCTTCCCTTCTCTTATCTACAAGAGAGACAGCAAAATTGCTCCTGGATACTGTCCACAGACATCCTAGGTCTACCAGTGGGTCATGCTGGGTTTCGAGTACAGGTGAGAAAACACTAGAAAGTGTACGGAGTGTTACCTATTGGGCAGCCTTATTGGGAGGCTTAATTCCAACTTCCAGGTATGAAATGGGTACATCAAAGAGGTGGTGGCTTTATTATTAGTTTCAACATATTTTGTCTTTATTTTCAGCACACCATAAGTCATAAAAATTGTGAATGATGCAGAGATATTTTACACTGCACAGCACCCATCAAAGGTTCCTGTTAGGTTTAATGAGTTGCAGGCCTTTTGCTTTCCTATTAGACCAGAGACTGGTGAACCTCGCTAGAGACAGCCAAGAATGGAATTACTCTGCTAATGTATGCTGACTGACAGTAAACTAGTCAGGCCTTCAGTTGACTGGAAGAGGGCCACCCACGTTAGGGCGAGGAATCTGTTTTACTCAGTCTAGCAATTTTTAATTTTTTAAATATTTATTTTTATTTATGTGGCCATGCCAGGTCTTAGTTGGGGCACATGGGATTGTCAATCTTTGTTATGGCATAAGGGCTCTTTAGGTGAAGCATGTAGACTCAGTTGCAGCATGTGGGGTCTAGTTCCCTGACCAGTGATCAAACCTGGGCCCTCTGCACTAGGAGCACCAAGTCTTAGCCACTGGACCACCAGGGAAGTCCCCCTAGTCTATCAGTTTAAATATTAATCGCATCCCAAACCACCATCACAGAAATACCCAGGATAGGGTTTGACTGAACATCTGGGCACCCCATGGGCCAGCCAAATTGACAGAAAATTAACCATCACATATACACACATGTATGTATATATATTATGATTATTTTATTTCAGGTAATCGATCTATTTCCTATAGATTTAGGCATAATCTTTTAAGAAAATAAGCTTTACATAGTAGAAAAATTCAGAAATGAGCATTGCACTTTCTGTAGACATTCCTCTCCACATATTCACCCTTACTCCTTTATCAGGAATTCAGAGAATTACAAGAGAACTTGCTTTGTTCCAAATCCTTCAATTAACATCTGAGAACTAGAATCATGGAGTGATTTATCTAACCGACACAGAAAAGTAGAGATAAAAGTGGGAATTAAAGACATGGCTTCCCTAGTGGCTCAGCTGGTAAAGCATCTGCTTGCAACGCAGGAGACCCAGGTTTGATCCATGGGTCGGAAAGATCCCCTGGAGAAGGAAATGGCACCCCACTTCAGTATTCTTGCCTGAAGAATTCCATGGACAGAGGAGCCTGGTGGGCTACAGTCCATGGGGTTACAAAGAGTTGGACACCACTGAGCGACTAACTCTGACTTTCAAACACATGGCTCCTTGATACAAGGATTCCATTAGTACCATGTGACTATTTAGAAATGAGGTGGATCTGTGCTACCTGTAGAGATCTCTAGGAGAATGTGCAGAGCCAAGGTAGTGGGATGGAGGGAAGAGAAGAGGGAGGAGCTTGAACTGGATGCACAAGACAAAGGAAGGTAAGACAAAATGAGCCTATCACGTGAGTGCTCAGACAAGGGAAGAAAAAGAGAAGGGCAGAGTGCTGAGGGTCTGGGGTCTGAGGCAAGAAGGACTGGTAACTGGGGGAAGGGAGATAGAGATCCCCTTCTCTCTGTCTCTTCATTCCCTCCTCTAGGACAGAGAACACGACTCAGCTCCTTTGCCGACTCACACCTGGACAAGACAGTCTTCTTCCAGGCCAAGAACTTTGTCATCTCCTCAGCTGACTCCTTAGCTCCATAAGTAGAAGTTAGGGGGCACTCCTTGCACTTGATACGAGACCTCCCCACCCCAGCCGAGTTGATTCTCCAGGCTCAGCAGCATCAAGTATGGCCAGTCACTCCCTCCTTGAAGATTCTGACCTGGCGGTGGGGCTTCTTGTGACAGAAACAAGCGTGAAAAGCCTTTAAGATCAGTCCTGGTGCCCTCAAGACAGACCTGTCAATCTGCATGTTGGGTCTGGGACACCGCTGTCTCCTGGCTCTCTCATGACCCTTATTTTAAAATGCTGCTGGTAGCTTCCCCTCATTGTCCTTCTTGCTGTATTTTCCGCACAGAGCTCATCATCCCGTCTATACGGCTTGCATACTTTATTATGTTTATTCTCTCTCTCTCTCTTTTTGTCCGCTGTATTCTCTGATGACTCCCACATACCTCTAACAGCGTCTCACACATAGGTACTCCAGAAATGCGTGCTGAATAAGGCTCCTCAAATCAATTGCCACTAGGCAACATTTTTAAAATGCCAAGGTCACTGATGGATAGCGGCTCCATGCCCGCCTTTACCATCTATTGTGCAACTAAAGCTCCACGCTGGTTACCCACGAGGTCAAATGGGGGGGCTGGTATAGACTCCCCCTTTCCTAGTAGGACATGTGTTGCGATACAAGCCCCTTCTTATCTGTGGGGATCCTCAGTGCGTTCACATGCTTCCGCTCCCAAATCCGCACCCCTCGCTGACCCCACGCAGCTGCCTCTCTCACAGCGTAAATCAGCCTTCCGCCAGCAGAGGGCAGGAGCTGCTGCGAAACTCTGTGCTGGGCTTGCGCCTCGCTCCAGCCTGGCTCGTTTTCTTGGCTGATTCTCCCCTGTTCCTCGAATTCCTCGCCCTCTTCCTGGGCGGGATTGAAGGACACAGGGACCCGGAGAGTCAGCAAGTTCTTGCGTGCGCGCGTCTGTGCTGATAGGATGGTGCGCATCTATACGGGAAAGTCAGGTTCCCTCCCTGGGACGATGTTCTCTGGGCTCACCCCACATGCAGAGGGGTCCCCCGGCCGCCGCCTCGGTCGGCAGAGGGCGCCGCGCCGCCTGGCACTCGTGGGCCGAGCGGGACCAGAACTTTTAATGACTTTCTGGTTATTCGACCTGGCTTCGAACTTTCAAAAGCCTCTTTTAATCACTGAGGAAAACCTCAGGATAGTAAACAAGTAGGTTTCAGATTATGAGCGCCTAATAAGAGTTTTGCCAAGAAAATGCACTGGTCATAGCAAACACCCTCTTCCAACAACACAAGAGAAGACTCTACACATGGACATCACCAGATGGTCAACACCGAAATCAGATTGATTATATTCTATGCAGCCAAAGATGGAGAAGCTCTATACAGTCAACAAAAACAAGACCAGGAGCTGACTGTGGCTCAGATCATGAACTCCTTATTACCAAATTCAGACTTAAACTGAAGAAAGTAGGGAAAACCAGTAGACCATTCAGGTATGACCTAAATCAAATCCCTTACGATTATACAGTGGAAGTGAGAAATAGATTTAAGGGCCTAGATCTGATAGACAGAGTTCCTGATGAACTATGGAATGAGGTTCGTGACATTGTACAGGAGACAGGGATCAAGACCATCCCCATGGAAAAGAAATGCAAAAAAGCAAAATGGCTGTCTGGAGAAGCCTTACAAATAGCACTGAAAAGAAGAGAGGCGAAAAGCAAAGGAGAAAAGAAAAGATATAAGCATCTGAATGCAGAGTTCCAAAGAATAGCAAGAAGAGATAAGAAAGCCTTCTTCAGCAATCAATGCAAAGAGATAGAGGAAAACAACAGAATGGGAAAGACTAGAGATCTCTTCAAGAGAATTGGAGATACCAAGGGAACATTTCATGCAAAGATGGGCTCGATAAAGGATAGAAATGGTATGGACCTAACAGAAGCAGAAGATATTAAGAAGAGGTGGCAAGAATACACAGAAGAACTGTACAGAAAAGATCTTCACGACCCAGATAATCATGAGGATGTGATCACTAATCTAGAGCCAGACATCTTGGAATGTGAAGTCAAGTGGGCCTTAGAAAGCATCACTAAGAACAAAGCTAGTGGAGGTGATGGAATTCCAGTTGAGCTGTTTCAAATCCTGGAAGATGATGCTGTGAAAGTGCTGCACTCAATATGCCAGCAAATTTGGAAAACTCAGCAGTGGCCACAGGACTGGAAAAGGTCAGTTTTCATTCCAATTCCAAAGAAAGGCAATGCCAAAGAATGCTCAAACTACCGCACAATTGCACTCATCTCACACGCTAGTAAAGTAATGCTCAAAATTCTCCAAGCCAGGCTTCAGCAATATGTGAACCGTGAACTCCCTGATGTTCAAGCTGGTTTTAGAACAGGCAGAGGAACCAGAGATCAAATTGCCAACATCCGCTGGATCATGGAAAAAGCAAGAGAGTTCCAGAAAAACATCTATTTCTGCTTTATTGACTATGCCAAAGCCTTTGACTGTGTGGATCACAATAAACTGTGGAAAATTCTGAAAGAGATGGGAATACCAGACCACCTAACCTGCCTCTTGAGAAATCTGTATGCAGGTCAGGAAGCAACAGTTAGAACTGGACATGGAACAACAGACTGGTTCCAAATAGGAAAAGGAGTACGTCAAGGCTGTATATTGTCTCCCTGCTTATTTAACTTATATGCAGAGTACATCATGAGAAACGCTGGACTGGAAGAAACACAAGCTGGAATCAAGATTGCCGGGAGAAATATCAATAACCTCAGATATGCTGATGACACCACCCTTATGGCAGAAAGTGAGGAGGAGCTAAAAAGCCTCTTGATGAAAGTGAAGGAGGAGAGCGAAAAAGTTGGCTTAAAGCTCAACATTCAGAAAACGAAGATCATGGCATCCGGTCCCATCACTTCATGGGAAATAGATGGGGAAACAGTGGAAACAGTGTCAGACTTTATTTTTTGGGGCTCCAAAATCACTGCAGATGGTGACTGCAGCCATGAAATTAAAAGACGCTTACTCCTTGGAAGAAAAGTTATGACCAACCTGGATAGTATATTCAAAAGCAGAGACATTACTTTGCCGACTAAGGTCCGCCTAGTCAAGGCTATGGTTTTTCCTGTGGTCATGTATGGATGTGAAAGTTGGACTGTGAAGAAAGCTGAGCGCCGAAGAATTGATGCTTTTGAACTGTGGTGTTGGAGAAGACTCTTGAGAGTCCCTTGGACTGCAAGGAGATCCAACCAGTCCATTCTGAAGGAGATCAACCCTGGAATTTCTTTGGAAGGAATGATGCTAAAGCTGAAACTCTAGTACTTTGGCCACCTCATGCGAAGAGTTGACTCATTGGAAAAGACTTTGATGCTGGAAGGGATTGGGGGCAGGAGGAGAAGGGGACGACCGAGGATGAGATGGCTGGATGGCATCACGGACTTGATGGACGTGAGTCTGAGTGAACTCCGAGAGATGGTGATGAACAGGGAGGCCTGACGTGCTGCGATTCATGGGGTCGCAAAGAGTCGAACACGACTGAGCGAATGAACTGAACTGAACTGAACTGTGTACCAGGAACTCTCCATCACGAAGGAGGCTGATGAAGGAAGGAGGGAATATCTGCAGCTTCCCAGCTGGGTTTTCTGAGGTCAGCTCTGTGCTGCATCACGATGGTAGTTTATGTTTTATTTCATAAATATGAGTTATGAGCTTTGAAAACAAATAGAAAGCTTTGTTTGAGCTTTCTAGGGACCCCTCCTTACTCAACTGAGAAGGGGCTGTAGTGAAGTAGTCTATTTGACTTTTTCCTTTAAAAACACAGATGCGTGTAAATGACAGATGTAAATTCAAACATACTAAGAGAACAAATCTAGTAAAAAGAATATTGTCCTCTGGTTCTTGTCTAATAGGTCCAAATTTTATTTTCCAGATGCAATAATTTTTCAGTTTTTTGGGGTATACTTTTACAGTCTTTATATCTTCTACATGTTACACACATTTATAAGTTTGTTGACATGTGGATAGATGCCTCTTCCCACCCCTGGTAAGTAGTAACATTTTATATTCAGTGTTCTACATTGAATATCTCTTTCCCACTGACAGTATATTTTGGACATATTCCATCCCTGGCAAGAGTGTTCCTCATTCTATTTAATGTACTAGTTGCTTCAGTTGTCCAACTCTTTGAAACCCTATGTACTGTAGCCCCCCAGGTTCCTCTGTCCATGGGATTCTTGAGGCAAGGACACTGGGGTGATTTGCCATGCTCTTTTCCAAGGATCTTCCCAACCCAGTGATCAAACCTGCATCTCTTAAGTCTCCTGCATTGGCATGTGGGTTCTTTACCACTAGTGCCATCTGGGAAGCCCCTTCTATTTAATGGCTGAATAGTATTCCTTTGTAAAGATATACTGTTGTATTTTATACAGCCCCATATTGAGGATATTCTGTTTATTTTCAAAGTTTTACTAGTATAAACAAATTGGAATGCATATAGTGGAACAAAGCAGCAATATTAAGCATCACGTGTTTATTTATAGTGTCCGTGCTATTGGCGAGTTACCCCAGGTACTATGGGTTTTCCTAGGGCCTTATGATCTGAAGCTCCTGTGTGGGTGTAGGGTGGGAGATGCTGTGGCTTGACAACAGAAAACCCTTCCAAATACACATGGTGTTGCTGAACCTAGTGAAGCCTGGGAAAAGTGAACATTTTTGGCACAGTTCAGTTGGTTTTTCTTGTAATAGGAATCTGAGGAGTCAGTATCAATCGGGTCAAACTTTGGTCTTTTATGAGACTGATGTGCTGCTCACTGCACTAAGAAAGTGGTAAATTTTGGTCTTTTAATACTGGAGAGCGTTAAAATAATAACCATTATTATTTATATATGGAGGATAAACTAAGATACTGGGCTTCCCTGGTGGCTCAGATGGTAAAGAATCTGCCTGCAATGTGGGAGACCTAGGTTCGATCTCTTGGTTGGGAAGATCCCCTGGAGGGAGGGCATGGCAACCCACTCCAGTATTCTTGCCTGGAGAATCCCCATGGACAGAGGAGCCTGGCGGGCCCCAGTCCATGTGGTCGCAAGGAGTCGGACACGACTGAGCAACTAAGCACAAACTAAGATACCAGGGTAGATAACTTATTTTATATTCACACTGAACATATTTAAGAGCATATTGAATGTTCTCATTTGTAAAAGCATTTTAAAATTTAAATCAACCCTCACAATATTCCATCAGGCAGGTATAATTATCCCCATTTTAGAGATAATACTGAGGCCCTGAGAGTTACAGAATAGCAGGTAGAAACAGAGCTTGATGATCTCTGTCATTGTGGCTGCTCCGTAGAGGGAGGCAGGATGCATAGTGGGTTTAAGGTAAGTGTCATCCATGTAGGTTGCCTCTGAGTCTCTTGTTTAAGAAGGGCATATCATCCAGGCTGAAATACCTGCTTTATCAGGGTTTTATTTCCAAGGTAAAAATGTTTCCTTAATAAAAGGTATTTATAGGAATATATTCATATTTATGAATTATATTTATATTCGTTCAAAAAATTTACTTAAGCATCTGACTGTTTTAGGCACAAGTACAATGAACTGAGGCCTTCTATTCCACATAGTGGGTCTCAGCCAAAACCTTTGATCATTTCTCCCTTTATTCGATGGGAAAATGTCAAAAGACAGTAGGTTAATTGTGTGCACTCAGGTGATGATGGGCTCAAGTTAACACAGGCTTATGCTAAGATGCAGGTCCCTGATTAGAAGTATCTGTAGCTGGAGTTGTCTTGGGTTCCCAAGGCAAATGGTACCTCCACTACCTCTCATCTTGAAAGCGCCCCAGTATCGAGACACTGTCAATTTCCATCATAGGCTTATGAAGTCAGAGTCAGCTAAAGAGAGTCCCAAATGCCAGGGTGGGAACAGGTGATGACAGAATCACCTGAAGGAAGCTTTGGAAGTGCTGACTCCTGAGCTCCCAGATTCTGTAGTTTTCTAAATGCAACAAAGGCAAAGGCAAGACTCACTTTGTGACTGAGTGGAACACAAAGACTAGGTATCGGTGATCACCACAGTGCCTTAGTTTCTTCTGAGGCGTCTTAATAAAGACCATGGAAAGTGCCCACTGAATTCAACCTCATTTGACATCTCAGTAAAACAGTCCCCATTTTGAGACTTTGCGGAAGTCATGATGACTGACCAAACACCATTTTTTGTTTTGATAGATCAGCTACAACCAATATCCACCTCCCACTGCCTAGAATAATAGCTTGGTACCAGAAAAATCATGGTTGGATTTCTGGCCTCACAAAATGTTATGGGAGAGCACCAGGGTGGGTATGAACCCAGGTTTCAGAATGGGACAACCTCACCTTGGCCACACACCCCAACCTCTGCCCAGTATTCCATAACAGCAGGACTCAAAATGTTTGCTCTCAGTATCACTAAAAGTTACTGAAGGAACTTCCCTGGTGGCTCAATTGTCAAGACTCTGTGCTCCCTCTGCAGGGTTCCTGGGTTTGATCCCTGGTCAAGGAACTAATTCCCATATGCTGCAATTAAGAGTTTGCATGTTACACTAAAGATCTGCTGCAACTAAAGAGGGAAGATCCTATGTGCAAATAAGATGTGCAAATCTCATGTGCAAATAAGACCCAGTGGAGCCTAAGTAAATAAATATTAAAAAAATAAACAACAGTTATTGAGAATAGCAAAGAGCTTTTGTTTATGTTGATTATATCCATATATATTTACTTGATTAGAAATTAGGACCAAGACATTTTAGAATGATTAGTCATTAACTCAAAATTCATTTAATTATAGCAATAGTGGATCATTAAATGTTGATATATATCATGTGTTTTTTTAAAGCCGATTTTCTAAAACAAAAAAAATATTTATCAGCAGAATACCGTTGTTTCACATTTTCTTTACCGGCTGACTCTGTGTTGACAGTTGGATTCTATATCTACTTTTGCATTCATCCATTGTACTATGATGTTTTGCTAAATTATGTAAAGAGAATCTGGCCTCACATAGGTAAATGGTTTGACAGATACTGCAATGGTTTGATAGATACTGCAAAATGGTTTGTGGGACCATGAGTGTCCTTGAACCATTCTTGACCTAATCAGCACATGCATTCTATTTCTCAGATCACAGGTATTGATTCTGAGGTCAATCTTTTACACAACCAGATATATTTGATGGAAATGTTGGCAGTTGAAGACAGGGCTATCTTCTGCCGGACTTATTCCTGAGGTGGTATAAGGTTTGGAGTTGTTGCAGTCACCTTAAAAAAAAACGTGAGAGAAATTTGCCTGATGTGTGCACCAGGATCTTGGAGAGACGGAAATGGAGAAAGAGAGGGAAACTTCGGTTTTCTTTTCATCATCAGAGTTCTGATAAGCTGCACATTAAGCCATAACAGTTCCTTGTTTCTTGGGACAGTGTAACTGCTCTTTCAGATTGTTAGGACATCAGCAGCAAGGCCAAGTACGTGGAGGGAAGGGCCTTTAGCACACCGTTGTGACCGGAGGAACTCCTGAACAGTCAAAGCTGTGGAGGACCCTGTAGGTCAGAAGCTGGTCAAAATCTGGGGAAGGTGTAGAGGGTATTAAAATAGATGAATGAATGAATGAATTTATTTAATCCTCCACTTGGTTTTGAATCTCTGTTTTTGCGATAACTGCTCACAATGAAAGAACTGTGGCAAAAGGCTCTCACATTTTGTTAAAAAGGAAATGAAAAATTCTTTCTCATTATCAGTTGCCACTAAGGCTCTTGATTCCCCTCCAGACAAATTTCACTTTCCAGGCGAGACTGAATTTCTGGTAAGTTCAGAAGTGCACTGGCCTGGTATAGCTGGGTCCTGGTGTCTTGTGCCAGATTTGGTAATGTCCATATGGTGTACCATGAGTTGCATTTTTAACTCAGTGGAATGTGTGAACGATTTGATCTGCTCAATATTCTTGTCCATTTTAATCACCCTGCTGTTCCCGTTCACTAAGTTCTCTCATGTCACCAGTTTTGAGTTCAATGTACCTTGAAATACTAAGCATTTTGAAGTAGGCATTGTCCTTATGAAATTATTATAACTCAGACTTCAGACACAAATAACAGTTATCCATTAAACAGTTATGTTTAATAACATAAGTAAAGTTTTAGTTTCAAAAAAGGCTGTGTTTCATAGATAACTTGAACTGGGGATGAGAACAGGATTTCTGTGCTCTCTTCCCTACTCCTTGCCTCACTCTTTTTTACTTCTTCAAATTTTATTGAGATACAATTGACATACAGCATTACATAAGTTTAAGGTGTACAGCATAATGATTTGACCTACAAACATGATGAAGTGATTATCACAATAAGTTTAGTGAACATTCATTATCTCATATAGATACAAAATTAAAGAAATAGAAAAAATTGTCCTTTTTATGAGAACTCTTAGGATTTACAACTTAGCGACTTTCATATGTAGCATATAGCATTGTTAATTCTATCTATCATATGCATTACAGCTGTAGGACTTATTTATCTTTTAACCTGAAAATTGTTTAACCTGAAGATGAAGATTGACTGTCTTCATCCCATTCCTCCTCCCTCTCATCCCCTACCTCTGGTAACCACAAACCTAATCTCTTTCTATGAGTTTGTTTCATTTGTTTGTTTGTGAAGTGTAATTGACCTACAACACTGTTAGTTCCTGATACACAGCAGAGTGATTCGGTATTTCTATACATTTCAAAATGAACACCATGACACCTCGTTGTCATCTGTTAGCAAAGATACTACATAATTTTTGACTGTATTCCCCACACTGTAAATGTGTTCCCGAGACTCACCTGTTTTATAACTAGAATTTTGAACATCTTAATCTCCCTCACCTGGCTCTTTCATTTCCTCACTGTACTCCCCTCTGGCAAACACCTGTTTGTCCTCTGTATCTATGACTCTGATTCTGTTTTGTTATGATTGCTCATTTCCTGTTTCGATTCCACATATAAGTGAAACTGTACAGTATTTGTCTTTCACTGTCTGCCATTTCACCAAACGTAATACCCTCTAGGTCCCTTCATGTTGTCACCGTCTCTCTCCCTTAGGTGATTCAAATGGAAACACAGTGCGTAAAATCTCAGTTACAGACAAAAACCAGCCACATGGTTTAGATCAGAGTCCTCTCCTCTCACATCTCCTGACCTGACCCTGCGACCTTCTTGCCCTGATCTGAGGGTCATTTGAGACAACCCTCTTTGTACCCTCCAGAGGAACTTGCTTTGCAATGTTCCTGATGTTAGAACATAAAGCACAAGCAGTAACAATGTGGACTGCCCGTTCGCTTCATGCTGGACCTTACAGAGTGTGTTGCAACCACTAATGACTTTCACTCCTCCGAGACTTCTTTGAGATTGGGTACTATTGTGAGCATTTTACAAAATTGGAAATGGAGGCTTAGGGAAGAGAAGTGGACTCAACGGGGAAGGCAATGGCACCCCACCCCAGTACTCTTGCCTGGAAAATCCAATGGACGGAGTAGCCTGGTGGGCTGCAGTCCATGGGGTCGCTAACAGTCGGACAGACTGAGCGACTTCACTTTCACTTTTGTCTTTCATGCGTTGGAGTAGGAAATGGCAACCCACTCCAGTATTCTTGCCTGGAGAATCCCAGGGATGGGGGAGCCTGGTGGGCTGCCGTCTATGGGGTCACACAGAGTTGGACACGACTGAAGTGACTTAGCAGCAGCAGCAGTGGACTCAAGGAACTTGTCCTTGGAATATGCTGATGTGGACAATTAACTTTTCTAATAGTGGGCACAGTGCTGCTGGCCTCAGGTTTAATGCAGCCAGATCTTGAATGTCTATCACAGAGGGTGGTGGAAGCCAAGCCACAGATTCGTCATCACAGAGCACAGAATCTTCCTTGCTCTGCTTTGAATCCTCATGCCTCCTAGGAAAGATGAGCTACTTTTAAGCTTTAGGGCCACCACCTCTCTCTGATCCCAACCCAATCTTCAGCACAGGAACTGGGGAAGCTGAGGAACAGGGAAATAGCTAGAAGAGGGTGGATAAGCCTAAGGGCAGGAGGGAGAGCGTGGCCTCAGGGAGGGAGAACAATAGGGGCTTCGTGAGAGGATGAAGGTACATTTTCCTGACATGAGACAGTCTCCTCTGTTTCCCTCTCCCTCCACTTTGAATCCTTCACTGAAATCTGATCATTTGAAGTTGGAAACATAATCCCAAATCTACACTTTTTCTTCTGCTGTGTTGCCATTACCTTATCCCTTGCCTCTGGGATTTGGCCTGGCTAGCACGAGTTCCTGACTGTCCCACAGTTCCTGCACAGATGGCAGACTCATCTTCAGGTCACGTTACTAGAGTATCTGACATACTCCATTGGTACCCCATAAGAAATTATTCTTTACCTGTATCTTCACAGGTATGAAGCACCTGAGCCTCATTTACCTCTATCATTAATGCTCATGATTAAAATGCTCTTGTCCTGCAAGACTAATTTTAATTTTTCAAACATGACTAATCTATATTCATGTCAGGCCCTTTGAAGGCTCTCTCTCTCTCTCGGTATGACTACTCCCTTAGTTTCTGAATGACCAATTTCTCATATTCCTCAGAATTTACTCCTTTTTGGGTCCCTGACAACCACACTGCAGATTGATTTCTATGAACTAACTGAGACCCACTACAGGTGGGCTGCTGCGTGGATGTGAGACCCGTGGATGTGGAGGGCCAACAGTACTACTCTTTTTAAATAAAGGTCTTGAGAATCTGTGAATTTTGATATCTTCTGGGCTCAGGAACCAATTCCCTGAAGATACCGAGAGATGGCTGTACATTGTATTCCTCAGTATATTTTTCCTCCCTGACACTTATCACCTGAAAAAAATAATTTTGTAAGTTCAATTCTTCCCAGTAGAATAGGCACCATAAGGGCAAAAGCGTGTCTTTGTTTATATTGCATCCGCACGACCTTAGAAAACTACCTAGAAGACCAATACCTGCACATCGGTTGTCTGTTGCGTGAATGAAGGAGTGAGTGATGGGAGAGGGGAAGACAACACAAGGCAGAGAGTGATGGGGCAGCTGAGTAAACTGTTAGAGATGCTGTGTCCATGTCTGGAAGAGACACATGATCTGTAGAGAAGGTTCACTGCATTCTGCTTCGTGGCCACTGTGACTCCAGCCTTGCGGTATTCCGACTCCTCCTTCTGTTACTCCAAAGCATTTGGAAGAGTGAGATCATGTCTTTCCACTGTTTATTAACCTGAAGTCAGTGGTTTCTGCTGAGCTCCAGAATTTTCCAAACCTAGGGTCTCCATGCAATAACTCCAACCAGAGGAACAAGTCTTCCAATGGCTTCTCCAGAGAAGATGCTCCAGTGCAGCTGGTGTGTGTAGTACCAGAGCAAGAATGAATGATCATATTGGGGGATGGGAGGAAAGGAAACTGCTATATATCTGGATCTGGTAAAGGAGCTGATATAAAGAAAGTCAGGAACACTAGACTCAAGGACAGAGGTACAGATTTGATGACAAGCCACCTCTGTTTTATTCTGAGTGAAGTTCTGCAAAAGATTCAGCCTGTCTCCCAAGCAATCCCTTGAAGGCTGCTCTTGACCCCAGTGTGTGAGGTGCTTTCCCTTCCTATTCCTTACTGATTTCTCAGTGCAGCTCTATGATGGAGGGAGAGTAGGGGCTGTCATTATCTGCCTCCTTTTCTGTCAGTCTATTTCCAGAGTCCTGGAGCCCCTTCTTGATCTGAATGTGAACGAGCCACTGACCCATCCTTGGGAGAGGGCCCCCTTCCAGGTCTCCTTTTTCACCTTCTCCACCACATGACAGGCTGTGCCTTCCTCCAGGATATAGAAGTTCTCAGAAAAGAGTGTCACCCCTTCTCCAGGTAGTGCTAGAATTTGATCATGTACTACCTGAACACTGTATATCATTCCACATTAGACTCAAACTCTGGGTCCACCCCTAGGATGACCATACATACCTGAAGATTTGATATACTTATTTTAAAATGGATCTCTGAGACTAAAATTTGCTTTTTTCTTTTGGCCTTATCACAATTATGATATTCCCTTTTCTTTTCATTTTTACACCATATAGTTTATTGCTGTCATTTAGTGTATGATTCTTAGATCAGAATGAAGTACATTTGTTTCTAGTTACTGAGGACTCTGTGCCTCCTGGTGTTGAAATTGTCAGCTATGAATGGAAGCCTCAGTTTCCTGCCCTACAGCAGAGAGAAGGAAAAGTCTGCACAACTTCAAGACACAGGACCCTCTTATCCTTACATCTCTCATTTTCCCACAAATCTCTGTTGAGAAGAAACGCCTCTAGACCATGATGTAGCCACATGACAGAAGGGCACAAGCAGACACACAGAGCCTTGTGTGCAATGTTGTAAAGTTTATTGTGGGTACATGTGTAGCTTCAGCTGAGCAAAGCTTAAAGGGCACAGGGGGGCTGGTGCCATGAGGACTGATGCTGATATCCCGGGAAGATCAGGGGATAGGATGGCAGCTATGACCAAGGGGCTTGGCAGGTAAGCATTGGCCAAAGTGCTGACCCCAAATCTAGACGATCTTATCCAAGTGAACTGGAACCACAGGGTACATGGGACTGTCCCGGGATGATCTGTTCTCACAGGCGATGATGAAGATCTTCTGTGTCGATGTCTGTTGGTATCTGCAGTTTGTGTAATTCATTGCATTTCTTGTGAGGTTGCAGTAGGTTATAGGCACTTGGACTGAGCTATTATGACAGTTCATCTTGCCTGCTTTAGAGCAGTTTACATTTGGGGTGTTACAAATACCAGCTACATAAGCAAATGTTTTGTGGAGAAAAGTATTTCTATCTTTGCATACCATTCTGTAACGGTTAACCACTCGCATCGCGGCATTGCATTGAGGGTGGGCCATATTTATGTGCTGAATCTCAAACCACTGAGCCCAGGTTAAAGTACCAGGTGGGGCATGGAGTGCAATCACCATTCCCAAGAGCCCCAGCAGCAAAATGAGACAAAGCCGAGGATCCTGCTGTTTTGGAACCATGTTTCCTGTGAAAAGAAGGGTATATTTTGCATCCCGGCAACTAATAATACAGTCCCTCCTCACTCACCCCGCAGACCCCGGCTGTCACTGTGTTTCTAGCTCCTTTCTCCTCACCCCAAAGTCTGTCCTGTGCCCTGGGCACTAACTTCAGGTCTGGGGCTCCTTGTCTTACCCGATACCTCTGCTATAGCTCCTGTGAGAACAGATCCAGCTGATGGTCCTGGGGTTCCGAGGCAGCTGGTGTACCCCCATCCCTGGGACTGGAGATATAGAGCAGTCCCTGTGGGTGGGGCCAGCAGAAGCATGAGGGTTCTGAGTTGAGGGCATGAGGAAACCCACAGACTGCACAGGGCCCACTTACGCAACGAGCCTCGTCTCATCATTTGCCAATCCGCGTGTCCCCAGGGGCACACCACCACAGCTGCTCTATAGGAAACCTGATTCTCGGCATCCCGTGCAGGGCACAGCTCTGCCACTGGGTCTGGACTTTCAGATAAGAAGTATCACTGACTTTAGAATGGCCTTAGATTTTATAACTCAGCTTGGGAGCAACACATTGAAAGACTAAAGTACATAAAGGCAGGCCCAGTAGTCAGCAAATAAGAGCCAGGGAGGCTTGTTTGCACAAGAGGAACTCAGGTCTCCGCTTTTAATTTTTAGTAATCGTCCTGGTTCCCTCTCACCCAAATGCTCTTTATCTCCTCACCTCCCTGTGCTGGAAACTTGCGCTCTGAATTTCTCATTGCACAAAATCCTATAAGCAATTAGTTTGCATCTATGAGTTTCTGTTCTTGTCATTTTTTTTTCCTGCTTCCCATGCACTGAATTCACTTTCTTTTGTTTTTACCCTTGCCTGATTTGCGCTCTCACTTCCTGTGAAGTAGCATAACCTAAAACACCTAAAAGAAAGTCTATAAAATCTACCAGAGAATGAACATTTAGTATCATAGAGGGGATTCCAAGCTAGAGCTTGAATTCCTGCATTCTTTTTAATCTGTGCTATTTTTTACAAGACAGTCTGCCTTAGAGCCACCATTTATCTTTCTAGTACATTTCATTTCTCAATGTTAACAGGAAAAAACTTTTTTAATTTATAAAATGAGCATTAGTGGATAAGACTTCGCATTCCTGGAACAATGGAAGTCATAGCGTATAACTTGATGCATGAAACAAACTCTTGGTCCTCAGAGAAGCAGATCAAAATTATGGTAGACCCATAATTTTATTACAGTGTGATACAGGTAAAAACATTGTGTGAAGACATTTTTTGAGGGGCACTGCCGACAAAGGGATAGGAAGGTTTTCAGAGGAAATGTCCATTTGAGCAGGGAGCCTGGTAGGCTGCAGTCCATGGGGTCGCTAGGAGTCAGACACGACTGAGCGACTTCACTTTCACTTTTCACTTTCATGCATTGGAGAAGGAAATGGCAACCCACTCCAGTATTCTTGCCTGGAGAATCCCAGGGATGGGGGAGCCTGGTAGGCTGCCGTCTCTGGGGTCACACAGAGTCAGACAGGACTGAAGCAACAGCAGCAGCAGCAGCATAAAGGATAAGTAGAGTTTAGGGACTTTAGGGAACAAATGAGCATTCTAGACTAAGAAGATGGTGTGGGACATTGTACAGACAGGAAAAGTGTATTAAGGTATGAAGAGCCTTTAGGTAAGAGATGTTAAATCTCTGGTCTAACCTCTAAGTTAGAAAACTAGATTAGGTCCTAAAATGGTACTGTACAGTCTGCCCCGAAAATTAATCCACGTTACTTATTTTCACTGCCTTTCTATATTTCTGTCATCTAGAAATGCAATTATTTTACCACTGATGTCTTTAAGTAAACATTGACATAATGATGACCTAGATAGGACTCAGTGCAGTGCTGATAGGATTCTGCCAGAAATTCTGCTCTGCCTAAAATGCATTATCTTTTATCATGAAACAAGTGTTTTTTTTCCATGTATATTTGGTGAAAAGTATTTTTCATGAGAGATGAGGATGTCAAAATGAATTAAATGTAGTTTAGCCCTTCTGTGATGCTGACAACCACCCTGGGTAGAAGGACCTGTACTTAAATGTCTATCATACGAACTAAAAATCATACACTGTGGTCACAGGTGATGCAGCTGGCTCAAAAACCTGCTCTGGATTGGCACATACAATTTCACATTTAATACTGGGTTTTAGACATTAACTCTTCAAATTGGGATAATTCACATAAAAATCCGCATTTCTGTGTTATCTTTAAGAGTCGGGAGATGTTGGTGCACTGAGTCTCTTTCACCACAAGGGATCAACTAGAGAGGAATAGCCCCTGACTTTGCTGAAAGTGGCAATAGTTCAGGGGTTTTCACTCACTCTCCTACCTACTGATCACATCCTGTTCACTCAGATACTGCCCACCACGCTTGCTACAAGTGTCCTGAGAGGTGACTCACACAACATCATGACTGATTTGCACCCACATTCCCCACCTTTAAAACTGTATTTGGAGTACACTCCTATGATTTTCCTGATTGGCTGTCCACAGTTTTCCACTGGTGCACCTTTACCTTACACTAAATCTCTTCATATAAATTTTAGTTGGTTAGTCTGCATATCGCTCAGTAACTGCCCTAAACAGTCAGTCAGTCAGTCAGTCATTTCAGTCACTCAGTCGTGTCTGACTCTTTGCGACCCCATGAACCACAGCACGCCAGGCCTCCCTGTCCATCACAACTCTCGGAGTTTACCCAAACTCATGTCCATTGAGTCGGCGATGCCATCCAACCATCTCATCCTCTGTCATCCCCTTCTCCTCCTGCCCTCAATCCTGCCCAGCATCAGGGTCTTTTCAAATGAGTCAGCTCTTCCTATCAGGTGGGCAAAGTATTGGAGTTTCAGCTTCAGGATCAATCCCTCCTGTGAACACCCAGGACTGATATCCTTTAGGATGGACTGGTTGGATCTCCTTGCAGTCCAAGGGACTCTCAAGAGTCTTTTCCAACACCACAGTTCAAAAGCATCAATTCTTCGGTGCTCAGCCTTCTTCACAGTCCAACTCTCACATCCATAAATGACCACTGGAAAAACCATAGCCTTGACTAGACAGACCTTAGTCGGCAAAGTAATGTCTCTGCTTTTGAATATGCTGTCTAGGTTGATCATAACTTTCCTTCCAAGAAGTGTCTTTTAATTTCATGGCTGCAATCACCATCTGCAGTTATTTTGGGGCCCCCCAAAATAAAGTCTGACACTGTTTCCACTGTTTCCCCATCTATTTGCCATGAAGTGATGGGACTGGATGCCATGATCTTCGTTTTCTGAACGTTGAGCTTTAAGTCAACTTTTTCGCTCTCCTCTTTCACTTTCATCAAGAGGCTTTTTAGCTCCTCTTCACTTTCTGCCATAAGGGTGGTGTCATCTGCATATCTCAGGTTATTGATATTTCTCCTGGCAATCTTGATTCCAGCTTGTGCTTCTTCCAGCCCAGGGTTTCTCATGATGTACTCTGCGTATAAATTAAATAAGCAGGGTGCCACCAATCACAACTACTAATTTTAGATAGTGTGCATTTTCCTATTGGTTGTTTTCAGAGAACTAGTTTAGTTTCACACTACAAAGGTACCTTTTTCCTCAACATGAAGACACGTTTTTTCATGGAGAATAAATTTCTAAACCTTTCTGTGTCCTGAGGCCTGCCACATACCTTCTTCAGAAAATTAGGGTCAGGGACTTCCCTAGTGGTCCAGTGGCAAGACTCCACACTCCCAGTGGGGCCCTGGTTCGATTCCTAGTAAGGGAACTAAATCCTGGGTGCCAAAACTAAGAGCTGGTACCACCAAGTAAATTAAAAAAAATAAAAATAAAAGTTAAGGTCAGGGAAAGGATCTTGATTTGAATCAGAGCTCTACTACTTCTGAGAAATGATATGCTCTATGTACTATTGACACTTGGCCATGTGCAACACACCAGAGGGTGGGGTTACTTTAAGCCATATGGCCAGTTATGCAGGGCCATGAACACACGACATTGTGAACTCTGTAAATAATAACATACTTGTCAGAACTATTGTGTGAATTAAACAAGAGTAGCTAAGGATAGTAAAGTTAAAAAAGAGACAGTTCCTCTTTTCTTGGCTAATGATCAAGCAGAAGTTAAAGGATATTGAAATCTAGTTATGATATCCCAACTCAGTTTCCGGATTGCTGTTAGTCAGCTCTTGCCTTGTTGCCAAAACAGACAAAAGGCTTTTGAGGCTTATCTACCAAGGAGAATTATCAATATAAGATCTATGAAATCTACTTACACTACAACTTGCAGGTGCCCCCCCCCTCATTATCAGTTCTGCTAGCCTTCTGAAAGGTGTGTATATTGATTTCTTCCCTTCCTTTACTGAAATGCAGACCCAAGTCTCAGAAAACTTCTCCTACAATAAGAACATTCACAAAAATTTAAATTGTGGAGACAAAAACAATATAATCTTTACATAAAAGTGATTTATTTATTTTTTTGCCTAAATTCACTAACAACTGTTTCTCAGAAAAATTAGATTTAATTGAATTAACAAATCACAAAGGGAAACTCAATTTGCAAACAAAATATTTCTCCCCACCTGAACATGTATAAGCCAATAGGGTACACAGAGAAAATCACACATGGACTCATACACACAAGCAATGCTTTATTAGGGCTTGAAAGACAGAAAATGACTGAACTGAAAGAGATCTCTAGTCTATAATCTTCACTTTAGAGATGAGTAGGATGAGGTGATTGGCCTGCCTCCAAGAGCAAGTTTGTGAAAGACAGGCACCAAACTATAGGTTTCTTTCTTCATATTTGTAGTGATGTCATAGTTACTCTGTGTGATGCTGATAAAGATTCTGGGTGTGAAATAGTAAACATGAAATGAGTCCTATGAGGCAGTCTGTTTAAGATCATTGACAGACCTGAGAGTTTTCTAAATGGCCTTCCCCTTACAGTCTGGGAAGAAAATGTCCATAATATAATTCCTATAGGATTAGAGGAAAGAGGCAAGGCAATGAAGGTTCCATTTCTGCTAGGAATACCCACCACTGAGAGGGACATATCTGTCTCCATGGATGTCATCTGCTCTGCAAAAGCCCTGCCCTGAGACTCTCAGGTATTCAAGAAAGGAATCGGCATATTAGACCCAGAAACAGGAACCTGACACCCAGTCCTTACTCCTTATACATAGAGAAGCCAGAGTCTTTATTCTGCCTCCATGAGGCAGAGGACTTTGAGAGAGAAACATGAAGTTCACTCTCTTAGAAATGAATACACCCACTTTCTTTTAAACAAAATTTAAAAGAGTCATAAGTAATTTAAGAAAGTAGAAATATTTTCTAAGATGCAAGGCATATGGATTGTCAATTACCCTTTAAGCTCACCCACTGGAGGGAAGGTTTGGCAGAGCCACCTGCTTCACTCGTAGGCTGTGGAATCAGGAGGCTGATATATGCAAACACTTCAGAGATATACTTTTTTAGGTTAACTACTCGAGTAAGGAGAAAAGTCACCAGAGAGTTAGACCCATTAAGGGGTGAGTGGGTGAAAGGCACCTTCTTTCTTGGCAAGTCCTCCTCTTCTCTCCTCATCACTTTTTCAGAGAAAAGAAGGGGGGTGGGGGGGTGCGGTGGTGAAGTGGAAAGGGGATGAGAGAAGAGTAGTTTCTGTGAGTACAAGAGTAAGCATAGCTAGGGGCCTGTCTACAATGCAAGAGATGCAGGTTTGGCCCCTGGGTTGTGAAGCTTCCCCTGGCAATCCACTCCAGTATTCTTGCTTGGACAATCCCATAAAAAGAGGAACCTGGAGGGCTATATAGTCCATGGGGGTGACAAAAGAGTTGGACACTTAGTGACTATAAAACAACAGGGGCCATCAGGAACATTAAGTGTTTGGGCCAAGAGTTCTTAGAAATAGTTATCTTGAGGGAAAGGGACCATAGCCTGCTCCTTGACCCCACTCTTCCCTGACTTGCTTTCACAGGGAACATGAATCTGATGTGGACCCTTCTCCTCCTCCTCCTGCTGGAGCTAACTGTCTTTGCTCCAGGCCTGCCCTTCTCAAAACGGCACATAAATAACCCCAGGTCATGGGTTCCTGGGGGACAGCACCGATACTGTGATGTGATGATGAGGCGATGGTAGCTGATCCACAGGGGTAGATGCAACCAGATCAACACCTTCATTCATGAGGATCTGGCCACCATAGCAGATTTCTGCACAACTCCAGCTGTGCCCTGTACCAGCAGCGGCTCCCTGCAGAGCTGCCACAACAGCTCTCACGACGTCAGCGTCACAGACTGCTTTGCCAAGGCAGGAACCCGGCCCCCCTACTGCCACTACCAAAAGAAGGACTCCATCAGGCCCATCCGTGTGGGCTGTAAGGACGGGGCCCCTGTTCACCTGGATAGCTAGGTTCCTCCCAGCTCTGGCATGGGAAGCCGATTGCACTCTACACCTCTGGAGCTTTGAGGCTCTGCTAAAGTCTTCCCTGTAAATGCTTCTTTTGCCTGCGGATCCTTATTTGTCCTAGTCACTAGAATCTCCCTCTCCTAACCTCTCCCTAAACCCTCACTCCACACCTGATCCTTGTTTTTCTTCTTGACTGAGAGGTGGGGGGGGGGGGGGGT
>SJYX01022906.1:332680-346896 GCA_006410675.1 Oreotragus oreotragus
GAAGAATTGATGCTTTTGAACTGTGGTGTTGGAGAAGACTCTTGAGAGTCCCTTGGACTGCAAGGAGATCCAACCAGTCCATTCTGAAGGAGGTCAGTCCTGGATGTTCTTTGGAAGGAATGATGCTAAAGCTGAAACTCCAGTACTTTGGCCACCTCATGCGAAGAGTTGACTCATTGGAAAAGACTCTGATGCTAGGAGGGATTGGGGGCAGGAGGAGAAGGGGACGATGGAGGATGAGATGTCTGGATGGCATCACCGACTGGATGGACGTGAGTTTGAGTGAACTCCGGGAGTTGGTGATGGACAGGGAGGCCTGGCGTGCTGTGATTCATGGGGTCGCAAAGAGTCGGACACGACTGAGCGACTGAACTGAACTGAATGCAAATATCACATTATGTGATGGAATCAACATTATACCTGTGAAAAAGTAAACATGACATTAGCTCTTTTAAGCAACATTGCTTAAAATTATTGTCAGATTTGATGTATTTTCACCCTTAAACACTTATAAAAAAAAAAAAGAACTTTCTCTTATGTAGGATTACGGGACAGAGAACGGTAACTACAGGGTCTGCCCATTATTCTATGGAGAATACACTCTCATTAGGTCTGTCATATCCAGACCCTCAGCTTCAGCTTAATTGAGAAACCATCAGGAGAAAGGTCCACGCATATTTGTACAGTTATCCCTTGTACTTAGATCTGTGTTTGACACAGGGCAGACTTCCACATTTATTTACGGAAGTGAATTTCCCTGTATTCCTGTCCAACTAGAGAGACAATCTTACCTCAAACCACATGCATATGCACACGTGTCCATACATACACATGCATATGCAAATGCACATGCCAATGTACACGGAACTGAGTGCCCAGATGAAATAGACTTGTCAGTCAGTTAACCTCAACCAGGACACCAGACACCTGGAGTTAGCGAAGTTCATGGTGACAGGGGTATGGAACATCTGAAGGAAGAAAAGGAGTCAAGAAAGAAAAAAGCAGGAGGAAAGGGTAGGGGTATAAGGGAAGACAAGTGAAGACTTCATGAGAAAGTGAAGTTTCTAGAAGATTCTTTTTCTCCCCCCAGGGCTGAAAGTTGGCCAGGCATGGAGACAGATGAGTGGTTACATCTGCTGGGGGCTCCCTGGAACTGGTGTGTCTTTGAATCCCCAATACCTGCACAGAGTCCATGCTCAGAAATGTTTGATGGATGAACGGAAGGATGTCCTGTCCTTCCAAACACCGAGTTTGCTAAAAGTCATTAAATATATGGGTCAGAATATTCTACCAGTCATATGTTATCCTACTTTCTGTTATAATCTCAATGATCATCTGTCTGGGTTTTCTGCCTTGAACTCCAGCTGTCTTCTAGGATCGGAACCATGACTGGAACTGAGAGAGTAACAGGCAGAAAGGCCAGGGGTCTCCAAACGGAAGAAATAGCCTGCAAGTGTCAGACATTTTTATCTCTCTTAAGTGGCAGGAGGAAACAAACTAGTGATATTTTTTCCTTCTCTATAAAAAATTTAAAAGGAGGTTTCTCTTAAAATACTGTGTTGCCATAATGACACCTGGTTTCACCTGAAGTTAACTATTCTCAAACCTAGGGATAACCAACCGAGAAGGCAATGGCACCCCACTCCAGTACTCTTGCCTGGAAAATCCCATGGACGGAGGAGCTTGGTGGGCTGCAGTCCATGGGGTCACTGTGGGTCAGACACGACTGAGCGACTTCATTTTCACTTTTCACTTTCATGCATTGAAGAAGGAAATGGCAACGCACTCCAGTGTTCTTGCCTGGAGAATCCCAGGGACGGTGGAGCCTGGTGGGCTGCCGTCTATGGGGTCGCACAGAGTCGGACACGACTGAAGCAACTTAGCAGCAGCAGCAGCAGCAGCAGCAGAGATAACCAATGCCTTTGTCTTATAGAAATGTTTGTCTTAAGCTATGCTAATGTACTATGCATTTACCCCAAACTCTGTCTTCAAGTCGGTTCGCCTCTTGGCTCAGAACCCACTTGACAAACCAGTATGTTACAGGGATCAAGACCATCCCCATGGAAAAGAAATGCAAAAAAGGAAAATGACTGTCTGGGGAGGCTTTACAAATAGCTGTGAAAACAAAAGAGGTGAAAAGCAAAGGAGAAAGGGAAAGATATAAGCATCTGAATGCAGAGTTCCAAAGAATAGCAAGAAGAGATAAGAAAGCCTTCTTCAGCAATCAATGCAAAGAAATAGAGGAAAACAACAGAATGGGAAAGACTAGAGATCTATTCAAGAAAATTAGAGATACCAAGGGAACATTTCATGCAAAGATGGGCTCGATAAAGGACAGAAATGGTATGGACCTAACAGAAGCAGAAGATATTAAGAAGAGGTGGCAAGAATACACAGAAGAACTGTACAGAAAAGATCTTCACGA
Organism: Oreotragus oreotragus; assembly: GCA_006410675.1. Taxonomy (NCBI): domain Eukaryota; kingdom Metazoa; phylum Chordata; class Mammalia; order Artiodactyla; family Bovidae; genus Oreotragus; species Oreotragus oreotragus. Next base: position 335,106 of record SJYX01022906.1, read on the forward strand.
CCCAGATAATCATGAGGATGTGATCACTAATCTAGAGCCAGACATCTTGGAATGTGAAGTCAAGTGGGCCTTAGAAAGCATCACTAAGAACAAAGCTAGTGGAGGTGATGGAATTCCAGTTGAGCTGTTTCAAATCCTGGAAGATGATGCTGTGAAAGTGCTGCACTCAATATGCCAGCAAATTTGGAAAACTCAGCAGTGGCCACAGGACTGGAAAAGGTCAGTTTTCATTCCAATTCCAAAGAAAGGCAATGCCAAAGAATGCTCAAACTACCGCACAATTGCACTCATCTCACACGCTAGTAAAGTAATGCTCAAAATTCTCCAAGCCAGGCTTCAGCAATATGTGAACCGTGAACTCCCTGATGTTCAAGCTGGTTTTAGAACAGGCAGAGGAACCAGAGATCAAATTGCCAACATCCGCTGGATCATGGAAAAAGCAAGAGAGTTCCAGAAAAACATCTATTTCTGCTTTATTGACTATGCCAAAGCCTTTGACTGTGTGGATCACAATAAACTGTGGAAAATTCTGAAAGAGATGGGAATACCAGACCACCTAACCTGCCTCTTGAGAAATCTGTATGCAGGTCAGGAAGCAACAGTTAGAACTGGACATGGAACAACAGACTGGTTCCAAATAGGAAAAGGAGTACGTCAAGGCTGTATATTGTCTCCCTGCTTATTTAACTTATATGCAGAGTACATCATGAGAAACGCTGGACTGGAAGAAACACAAGCTGGAATCAAGATTGCCGGGAGAAATATCAATAACCTCAGATATGCTGATGACACCACCCTTATGGCAGAAAGTGAGGAGGAGCTAAAAAGCCTCTTGATGAAAGTGAAGGAGGAGAGCGAAAAAGTTGGCTTAAAGCTCAACATTCAGAAAACGAAGATCATGGCATCCGGTCCCATCACTTCATGGGAAATAGATGGGGAAACAGTGGAAACAGTGTCAGACTTTATTTTTTTGGGCTCCAAAATCACTGCAGATGGTGACTGCAGCCATGAAATTAAAAGACGCTTACTCCTTGGAAGAAAAGTTATGACCAACCTGGATAGTATATTCAAAAGCAGAGACATTACTTTGCCGACTAAGGTCCATCTAGTCAAGGCTATGGTTTTTGCAGTGGTCATGTATGGATGTGAGAGCTGAACTGTGAAGAAGGCTTTGTGCCGAAGAATTGATGCTTTTGAACTGTGGTGTTGGAGGACTCTTGAGAGTCCCTTGGACTGCAAGGAGATCCAAGCTGTCCATTCTGAAGGAGATCAGCCCTTGGATTTCTTTGGAAAGAATGATGCTAAAGCTGAAACTCCAGTACTTGGCCACCTCATGCGAAGAGTTGACTCATTGGAAAAGACTCTGATGCTGGGAGGGATTGGGGGCAGGAGGAGAAGGGGACAACAGAGGATGAGATGGCTGGATGCCATCACGGACTCGATGAACGTGGGTCTGAGTGAACTCCGGGAGATGGTGATGGATAGGGAGGCCTGGTGTGCTGTGATTCATGTGGTCGCAGAGTCGGACAGGACTGAGTGACTGAACTGAACTGATTGTTACTCTAATCTATGTAAATGAAACTATTTGTATGGTGATCTGTCCTTCTTCAAGATTCAAGTTAATCATCTTATGGCCCAGGATGAACCATTTGGTGCCAAGATTATACCCAAAATGCATCTTATTGGTGAGGGGCCTGGTGCCATTCTGAATTTTAAGACATTCCTTTCTTTCATTAACAGACTACTAGTGACAATATAACATCCAGCTGAAGACTAGCAGGGGGGTACTCTTTCTGCCCCCTTCTGATGCCTATGTCAAAAGATTTCTCTATCTCTTTTATACTTTAATAAAACTTTATTACACAAAAGCTCTGAGCGATCAAACCTCGTCTCTGGCCCCGGATTGAATTCTTCTCCTTCGGGGCCAAGAATCCCGGCGTCGTGATTCAACAACAACCTTTCAGAACCCCAGAGATTCATATGTCTCACCAGCACTCTCCCATCGAGAGCTAGCTCGTTTCCTAGCCCCTTTGGCTGTAGACAGGAGCCTCTTCTCCACTGTTCATGCAAACATTACCAGCTGACCAACACAGCCCGTGGTACATGCTTTCTGAGGTGGCACAGTGGTAAAGAGTCCTCCTGCCAATACAGGAGACACAAGAAAAGCGGGTTTGATTTCTGGGTCTGGATGACCCTCTGGAGAAGAAGGTGGTAACGCACTCCAGTATTCTTGCCAGGAAAATTCAGAGGACAGAGGAGACTGGAGGGCTACACAGAGTCAGGAGTGACACACTCATCTGCCTTTCCACTGGGTTGGCTCTTCTAGGATTTTAGCATCAGCCTCAATCAACTGGGCATTTTCCTCTGGACTCCTGGTGCCTCTCCTTGGGAACCCGCTCTTTAGCCAGCTCAATAGATTTTGAAAAACACCAGCTTCTTCTTTTACTCAGGGGCCTAATTCAGGGGTTTCTGTGTGACTGACAGCCAAATAGGGACATGACAGAGGGAAAGTTGGCAAATGTGATTAGATTATGGATCCTCTGAAAACTGGTGCTGTGATGGAATGCTTGATTGTAATCCACATTAACGCTAAGTTCCTATGGGTTAACAAGGCTTTAGAGAGGAGTATCTAAAAAGTAGAACCATCCAGGGGAGTTAAAAATGGAACCATCACTTGTAATACATTGGTTTGCATTTCTTTTCTTCTCCTGAATAATTGATCTCAAAGATCTTTAATTCCCCCATTATTTTAGATGATCAATAGTGCAGGAAGGAAGATTCCACAGGGTGCTCTAAGGGATCAAACACGTTTACTGATTCACATTAGTCAATGGTTACCGGTTAAGACTTTATAACTGAAACCATTGTTAAGTCCATTCAGAGGAGGTAAGAGTAAATAAAGCCATTTCTCTCTTTGACCTTCATTTATTTTGCTTTTTGTTGTCTCGACAGTGACTTGTAAGGATCTCTGATCACTTTGTACTTTAGAAGCTCAGTACTGGAGAAACATTAGTCTGATCAGATGCTTTTCTAGGGAGAAAGAGTAGTTCCTGTGGGTTGAGGAGAGTTTAAGAAATCTGCTTATCATAGTTGGTTCTAAGATATTTGCAATACATGTTAGAATATGAAAAGCTCTTATAAGGGACTTCCCTTGTGGCTCAGCTGGTAAAGAATCTGCCTGCAATGCGGGAGACCTGGGTTCAATCCCTGGGTTGGAAAGATCCCCTGGAGAAGGGAAAGGCTACCCACTCCAATATTCTGACCTAGAGAGTTCCATGGACTGTATAGCCCACGGGGTCACAGAGTCAGACACGACTGAGTGACTTTCACCTCACTTCACTTGTTCTTTATCCCCACATGTTTATTCCCTTTCCCCATGGCTCCTGATAAATTTTGGAAAATGCTCTTGAAATATTTTATGGTCTCCTTTGGGTGCTAGGAGTCTTTACCTGCTCATGTTTGCCCTTAAGTGTCACTGTAGTCTTTGCCCCACTAGGCAGCAAACCTGAAAATCAGGAAGAGTCACAGTTCTGAAAAAAACTGATGGTGCCCATAGGTCACAGAGCCTTACCAGACAGAAGCTTTCAAATACTGATGGAAAGGTCATGCCATTTACCTTGATGGCACAAGGAGCTACAAAAAGCAGGAAGAAACTTCCTGTAGCCTTTCTTCTCCAGGATAAATGCTAGAACATATTCCCACTCTTTTCCTCATAAAAGCCTCATGCTTCTGAGATGTGGATTGCTGGAATGATGGAAGAGTCTGAACTGAGGGGGCTTGTGAATGAAGTTGCGAAGGAAAATTTGAGAAAACCTTCTTTCTTAATGTACATCTATTCTCTGATGCCACTGAGCATTCTGAGTCCAGAAAGAGTCTCTTTAAGGTTTCATAGCCAGAAGGGCCTCTATATGGGAACTCCCAACAGATAGCCACTCATTCTTCCCTATTGCATTTCACTTCCAAGGAAAGTTTTAGAAAAAGACATTTGCCCCAGATCTACTCTTTTGTAAAGAGTGGGTGTATAATCTTCACTTTTCTGATAAAAATTTCTGTCTTTTTCTTCTCTTGAACGAAAAGTAAGGATATTTTCCCCTTAGGAAACTAACTTCTTTTAGGGTAGGAATGAATCAGCACATTAAAATATGTGTGTGGTGGGGATGGGGGTGGCACAGGGAGATCATAAGAAAAACTCAGAAAGATTTCTAAGGCTGCCAAGCCTAGTGAGGCTTGTGTAATAATTGAGAAAACAAACAAAGCAAAACAAACAAACAAAACCCCCTCTGTTAGTTCTATCTGTTACTGAATGGTTTGGATTACTTTAATTGTGGGATTCATGTACACTATTGTGTTTATGTGAATTAGATATAATTCCTGACTTTCAAGCACCTACTTCTAGTTTAGCAAGAGAATATTTTAAGTAGTTGTATAATCAAGCCTTGATTGAGTTATATTAATGCATATATATGGAATCTAGAAAAATGGTACTGATGAACCTACTTACAGAGCAGGAATAGAGGTGCTGATGTAGAGAACCGCACCTCTTGCTTGGACACAGCAAGGGGAAGAGGAGGGTGGGCAAACTGACAGAGTAGCAGTGTCGTATCTGCACTGCCATGTGCAAACAGCGAACTAGCAGGCAGCCGCCTTATGGCACAGGGAGCTCAGCCCGACGCTCTGTGTTGACCTGGGTGGAACGAGGGTGGCAGGGGGGGAGTATATTTCCCTCCTCAATAGGGAGGCGGGGATGTATATATATGTGTGTGTATATATATATATATCTGATTTACCACGTTGTACCAGAAACTAACAAAACATTGTAAAATAATTATATTTCAATTAAAAAATTAACTGTAAAATGCCAGAGAGTTAATGGACGATAATTTTTTAATATCCATTTGTGCATTCATTCATCAACTATTATTTAAATGCCTAATATTGGCCAAAAAATATGGGCAATGTGCTAAGCATTGGAACTCAGTTGTGAAAAAGAGAAAGGGCCATACTCTTTTCTTTTTCTTTATAATTTTAAAACACTTTTTACTTTATATTGGAGCATAATTGATTAACAATGTAGCAGGGCCCTACTCTTTTGAACATACTTTGTAGCGGAGGCAGAGAAATGTTAAAGAAATAACATATAAATAATTGAAGATTCTAATAAGAGCTATGAAGGAAAAAATAAGATGATTGGATTGAGAAGCTGGTGGATGAAAAGAAGAGAATTGCTACAGACTGAAGTTTTTCAACCTCCCCCAATTCCTATGCTGAAATCCTATCCCAGATGGGATAGCGTTAGGAGGTGGGGCCTTTAGGGTGATCGGTCATGAGGGTGGAGCCCTCATGGATGATATTGCATTTTTATTTTATTTTCTTACTTGTGTCCTTTAAAAGAGATTTTGGAGAGCCCCCTGCCTCTTCTACTTTGTGCGCAGTGCGCTTAGTTATTCAGTTGTGTCCAACTCTTTGAGATCCCATGGACTGTAGCCCTCCAGGCTCCTCTGTCCGTGGGGATTCTTCAGGCAAGAATACTGGAGTGGGTTGCCATGCCCTCCTCCATGGATCTTCCCAACCCAGGGATCGAACTCAGGTCTTCAACCCAGGTCTCCCACATTGCAGGCAGATTCTTTACTGCTGAGCCAGCGCATCTGCCTGCAGTGCAGGAGACCCGGGTTTGATCCCTGGGTTGGGAAGATCCCCTGGAGAAGGAAATGGCAACCCACTCCAGTACTCTTTCCTAGAAAATTCCATGGACATAGAAGCCTGGGCTACAGTCCATAGGATTGCAAAGAATCGGACACGACTGAGTGACTTCACTTTCACTTTTCACCAAGAAAACCCCGGCAAAAAGAGCTGTCTATGAACCAGAAAGCAGGCTCTCCCTAGACATCAAAGGTGCTGGTGCCATGATATCAGACTTCCCAGCCTTCAGGACCATGAGAGATGAATTTCTGTTGTTCATAAGCTGCCCAGTCTGTGGAAGTTTGTTGTAGCCATCTGGAGGCCCTAAGACAAGGACTATAGAGAGAGTGGTCAGAAAAGAACCTCTAACGAAGGGAAATTTAAACTGAAACCTGAAATATAACCTGAAATATTTAAACTGAAATATAACAAACATTTCATGCAGAGAGTGCAGAAGTCAGGTGCCTACAGAGACCTGTGAGGCTGAGGTAAAGTCAGTGGGTACTAAATGATGAAGAAAATATGAAAAGAGAAGACGTACGTAATAGAAGAGTCAGCAGAAGGGTTAGCAGCGGATTCTCCAAGGAATAGATTTCCTGTCACAGAGTTGGCTTGGCCTCAGGAAAATGATAGAGAGAAATCCCCAATTTCTTAAAGAAAGAGACAGTGTTGACTGCAGACTATCATTGGAATGAATTAGCGATCAGCTTACAAAATGGAGCTATGCAAGATCTGACCCAAACTAGTGCACAGCAGCTGAGGAGCTCTCTGTCCACAGGGACCCTCAAAGTTGGGAGTGTATCTGTGAGCTTCTGAGGTCCTTCTTCAGAGGAAAGAGTGATGTAATGAGTCTCATTACTAAACAAAGAAGTTGAGTGATACATTCCATGGAGGACGGGGCTAACATTTCTAACATCAGCGGCTGTCATGAGGAGTATTCATTGAAATATCAGCAGCAGCCACACAGCAAACTGTGTTAAGTAATGACGAATTCTATTCAGATGTTACTTTCTCATAAGTAGTAAGAACAGAGGAGATTCCCTGACAGTCCAGTGTTTAGGGCTCCCATGCTCTCACTGCAGAAGGCACAGGTTTCATCCCTGGTGAAGGAACTAAGATCATAGTTCTTGGCCAAAAAGAGAGAGAGAAAGCAGAATGCAAGCACAGAGATTTAACAACATTATTACTGAGCTGCCAAGAAGGGGTGTGAAGTGGTCTGCTGGATTACTAAGGACAGACATTGAAACTCATTAGTTTTCTATGTAGGTTTCCTTTTTGCAAAAAAAGAGGAAGAGGTAGACCAATCTCTAAATTAATCAATTATCCCATACATTAATGGCAATGAGAGATCACTGATAGAATAAAGAACTTCCATTTGATTTCCCCTTTCTCTATCAGTGGTCTAATTTTTTCCTTTATTGGCATCATTTATCGTGGTCTAATCAACCTGTCTGTGCAGAGAGCAGTCAGCCTCTCCTCTCTAGGTGCACGGCTACTGGGGTCAGCCTGCCCAAGTGCCTGATGGCTTGTTCTCAGGATGGATTGATTGACCCCTACAGATCTCACAGAGCTTTACATGTTCCTGATCAATATCAAGGCTTCCTTCTTATTTCTCTGCCTGGTGCAAACCCTGAACCCCTGCCCTCACTGTAGTTTCTCCAGCAAAGGCTTCACTCTCCTGAGGTCACCTGCCTGCTCCTCTCTTTTGTGTGCATGTCAGCAGTCTCCATGGCGCAGCCTGAGCCTCGTGACACTCATGCAAAAGTCCGGAGTCGTGGACCTGGAGGCTGTATAGATTCCTCTCCTGTGCCATCCACGCTCTCTCAGCTGTGTATCACAGGAGCCCTGTCCACCTGTGAACACCTGCACACATTCCAAGGCTCAGTTTAAAGGTCAGCTACTCCGCGGAGCCCTCCTTGGAACAATTCCTCTTCCTTTCCTTAGGCTCTTTGCACAATGAAAGCTTTTTGTAATGGTTTGGCTCCCCCTATAGAACTGTAAGTGCCTTGAGGGCAGATACTGTGTCTCGTCTCTGTGTGGTAGTAGTGTGTAGTAAATGCCTGGTAAATAATTGTCAAATAAGTTAATTATAGCGAACATCTAGCATAAGAGAAGTCAAGGAGGTAAAAGGAAGCAAAACACAGTACCCCTATGTTAGTTTGCTTCCTGTTTTTGTATACAAATTTACCAGTTGGCCCAATTATATCCTTGACAGCATAAATGTTTCTACAGGTAGCCCTCACCTTCAGCCTGTAAAGGTTCCTGCCCGCTGATTGACAGTGGGGGAGTCGGCCTTTAGGCAGATGTCTGCCCTCCCCACCCCCCAGGTGCCAGCATTGGCAACAGAACAAACTTTCCTTTCACCAACCTGGGCCTCTTTAATGCCTCTTGGGCGGTGAGCAGCCCAACCCCACTTTTTGGTAACAATACTTAGGGATACCTACGTGGTAGGCTATTGAAGAATCTTCCTTGGGTTTTAGGAAGCTTGTTCATACTTGAACTGTGACCCTGAAATCTTCTTGTTGGACCAACTCCTTGAAATTCTTCTGGCACAGAAACAATGCCACAAGAATGACCATTTTCGTGCAGCCATGCCCAACACTTTGGTGGGACTCACTGAGGAATGCAAAGCATCCGATGAGGCGCTTTTAGGGCAGGCCCTCTAACTAATTTCTGTACTCCCGTTGTTGAATGAATGAATTAAAGATCAAATTCTAAACTGATTAGTGCGGGTACCCATTCAGATCTGCAGGGTTAATATGAAGGTTATTTATTTTTTTTGAAAGTTATTTTAAACAAGATATTCAAGACCCAGCAGATGCAGAAAGAAGCTTTTTTGGAGCATCTCGTATCTGAATAAAAGCAGAATCTTCTGAGGGTAAAGTTGCTATAAATCCACTAATGGGAGTTTTACAGCCTGGGAAAAGATAGACCACTCACATTTGCATAGACAGATATTATCACAGATTATTTTCCATCCCATTTATTCCCTTAAAATCTCATTTATTTCCTGTAGAATCCCTATTTGCTCTCCCACCCCACACACTAAGTTCAATTCAGTTCAGTCACTCAGTCATGTCCAACTCTTTATGACCCCATGGGCTGCAGCATGCCAGGCTTCCCTGTCCATCACCAACTCCTGGAGCTTACTCAAACTCATGTCCATCGAGTCAGTGATGCCATCCAACCATCTCATACTCTGTTGTCTCCTTCTCCTCCCACCTTCAATCTTTCCCAGCATCAGGGTCTTTTTTAGTGATTCAGTTCTTCACATCAGGTGGCCAAAGTATTGGAGTTTCAGCTTCAACATCAGTACTGCCAATGAAATTCAGGACTGATTTCCTTTAGGATGGACTGGTTGGATCTCCTTGCAGTCCAAGGGACACTCAAGCATCTTCTCCAACACCACAGTTCAAAAGCATCAATTCTTTGGTGCTCAGCTTTCTTTATAGTCCAACTCTCACATCCACACATGACTACTGGAAAAACCATAGCTTTGACTAGATGGATCTTTGTTGGCAAAATAATGTCTCTGCTTTTTAATATACTGTCTAGGTTGGTCATAGCTTTTCTTCCAGGGAGCAACTGTCTTTTTATTTCATGGCTGCAATCACCATCTGCAGCGATTTTGGAGCCCCCCCCCAAATAAAGTCTCCCACCATTTTCATTGTTTCCCCATCTATTTGCCATGAGGTGATGGAAGTGGATGCCATGATCTTAGTTTTCTGAATGATGAGTTTTAAGCCAATTTTTCACTCTCCTCTTTCACTTTCATCAAGAGGCTCTTTAGTTCTTCTTCACTTTCTGCCATAAGGGTGGTGTCATCTGCGTATCTGAGGTTATTGATATTTCTCCTGGCAATCTTGAATCCAGTTTGTGCTTCATCCAGCTCACTGCATGACAGGCCAGTGAATCCAAGAGATGAGGCATTGAGTCAAAGAATATGACTTTATTTGAGAAGATGGATGACTAATGTCTCAAAATAATTATCTTCCTTTGGTCTGGATGTCAGGTTTCTTTATGGATCAGAGATGGGGGAAAGTGAATAAACAAGGTAAAAAGGCCATTAATTTTGCAAGTATTTCTAGAATGGCAAGTCTCAGGCAGGGCGATATGTTAATTTCTTCCTTTCTGCCATCTATAGGTAGACAGGGTTCTGAACAAGGCACTTTATTTTAACAGTCAGGCGGAGGGGCAGGATTCTCTGAGGCAGGCCTTTAAGTATGATTATAATAACAAAAGCAAGTCGAAGAAACAGTTCCAACATGGATTCGGAATTGACTTCTCCCTGCAAAATATATATATATATATATTTACATATCGAGAAATGAAATATTTCAGTAAACATGGATGTCACAGTCACCAGTGATTTTAGCTCCCCAATGTGAGCTGGTGAGCCTTAAGGGCACTCAGCAAGGAGAAGAATAACTGCAGTCTGGCAGCCATCAGACTGAAGCCACTCCCTACGGTGAGCCTGAAGGGAACTCAGGATGTGAACAACGTAGGATACTGGCCCAGAATAGCTGAGATGCTTATGAAAGGAATGATGTCAGTGAGCGCACTCTGAATCTTCCTATACATAGAAAAGCACTAAATTCCTCAACTTGGGACATCCAATTTTCTTTAATTAACAATAATCTTTTCATGTTCACACTATCTGCCCTTTGCTGCAAAACTATAACCTGGCTCCTCCCCTCGCCTTCTCAGAGTGGTTCTCTCAGAGTTACTTGGGATACTATCTCCTGGGCTTGAAGTTCTAAATATTTCTGCTGAATAAAACTTAGCTCTCAACTTTTAGGTTGTGAATATTTTGCAATATAGCCATATATACGTGTATGTGCTCAGTCGTGTCCAGCTCTTTGCAACCCCATGGACTCTAGCCTGCCATGGAATTTTCCTCCTTTGCCCATGGAATTTTTCAGGCAAGAATACTGGAGTGGGGTGCCATTTCCTACTCCAGGGGATCTTCCTGACCCAGGGATCCAACCCATCTCCTGCACTCGCAGGCAGATTCTTACCATATATCTCCCTACATATATATTAGTAGGGGGTTTCCCTGGTGACTTTGTGGTAAACAACCTGCCTGCAATGTCGGAGATGCAAATTCGATCCCTGGGTTGGAAAGATACCCTGGAGGAGGAAATGGCATCAACTCCAGTATTCTTGACTGGGAAATCACATAGACAGAGGACCCTGGCAGGCTACAGACCATGGGATCGCCGAAGAGTTGAACATGGCTTAGTAAATAAACAACAATAACAACAAATATATATGTGTGTGTGTGCTTCCCAGGTGGCATTAGTGGTAAAGAATATATATACATATATGTATATATATACACATATATGTCTAAGTCACTTTGTTATACACCTAAAACTAATACCATAATGTAAATCAACTATATCTTAAAAGTAAATAATAAAAATAAAATTGTCTTCCAGCAAGTACAGGTCTCTTTCTGGGAGGAAAGTTTATTGCCAAGAAATATGATATTCTCTATTTCTTCTCTGAAGGAGATTTTGCATTGGCTTTTCTCAAGTCCTCTCCTCCACTCTGGCCTATGGAAGGATAAGATCGGCCACATACCGTTCTTCATCAGCTCAGGAGTATAGAAGTGGCCAGAACTGAATGAGTAACACAGAGGCTTCCTTCTCCTTCGTGTTCAGGTACTCATCCCTTCTCCAGATCTAGGGATCCTTCCAGCTGGGGGCAACTGGACACCTCTTGCCTTTCCCCTTGCAGAGATGCTGGTGGGAGATGTGGAATTCTGGCCAAAGCAGCTCCAGGACTTGTGGGGAGAGAAAGGACCTTCCTTTTTCTCTCCTTCCTGTGATCATATGCGATGTGCCTTTTGCTAAACTCATGGCACCCCTCTCTAGTACTCTTGCCTGGCAAATCCCATGGACAGAGGAGCCTGGTAGGCTGCAGTGCATGGGGTCACTAGGAGTCGGACACGACTGAGTGACTTCACTTTCGCTTTTCACTTTCATGCATTGGAGAAGGAAATGGCAACCCACTCCAGTGTTCTTGCCTGGAGCATCCCAGGGACAGGGGATCCTGGTGGGCTGTTGTCTATGGGTTCGTACAGAGTTAGACCTGTCTCTTATACACA
>SJYX01022906.1:347169-366208 GCA_006410675.1 Oreotragus oreotragus
GCCCTGGGCAAATGCCCAATCCCTTCCTAACAGGACCTTGTTTTCCTGTGGACTAAGAGCAAGATATTCCTCCCACCATGCTCTTCTTGAAACCCAGACCCCCTTTTAATTTGTATAAGGTCCACATCCCTGGGATAGACTGATTGCAGAGACTGCTTTCTCTCTCAGACACCAAGCTAGAGACTTGGGTAAGAAGCCCAATAGTTGGTTTCAGAGGCTGCTTCTGCTTGAGGGTTTGAGAAGGGGGTTCCAGAATGACTGAGATTAGCCTGAGAATCAGGCTGGGCAGACATGAGCAGTGGGTAGAGCTGGGGTCAAGAATGGAGCATGCAGGCTGCAGAGAACCCATGAGGCTGAAGAAGGGGCAGCACCCTGGCTGGGGAGGCTCAAATCTCTCTTAGGAACACAGTGGTGTCCTTTATGGTGTGGTGTAAGACACAAGACAGGAGTTGAGCTTCCCTTGTGTTGGAGGACAAGAGGACTCCATCAGCTGTGATCTTTGGTGAATACTGGGTGGTTATTTCAGGGGTACAATTTGTCTTACTCAAAATCTGGCTTATTTATTTAATGGTTTATTCACAAGGATCACCTAATGAGCTGCATGAGTGTATTTTATTTTCCAAATATATTTCATATCAAAAGACCTTCTATATTCAAAGACAAGACTGCTAGGATTTTAGGTCATTTCTGAGGTCACCACCTAGAGAGGAGGACGACCCCTCTGTAGAAAGTGGGAGTCAAATGCTTGTGGGAAGAGTATATGTGAGTGTCTCCTTACTTAGAAAAGCTCTTAGGAGGACAGACATCTTTCTGGTTGACTGTACGCCAGGGAGGCTGCAGGTGGGAGCTGGGGTTCTCTTTCTGAGGCGATGCTTTTCCTCCTCTCCCCCTTTTCTCATTCAGATTCCTCGAGGGGAGTGAGGTCATCGTGGCACTGAAGCCTCTAGTCGCGTTGCCACTGCTGGTCCTGGTGCTGCTGCTGGTGCGGGTCCAGCCTTCCCTGTGCAAGGAATCTGCAGCTGCCAAGTTCGAGCGGCAGCACGTGGACTCTGGCAGCTCCCCCAGCAGCAACTCCAACTACTGCAACCTGATGATGTTCTGCCGGAAGATGACTCAGGGGAAATGCAAGCCAGTGAACACCTTTGTGCATGAGCCCCTGGCCGATGTCCAGGCCGTGTGCTCCCAGAAGAAAGTTGCCTGCAAGAATGGGCAGACCAACTGCTACCAGAGCAGCTCCGCCATGCGCATCACACACTGCCGCCAGACCGGCAGCTCCAAGTACCCCAACTGCGCCTGCAAGGCCACCCGGGCGGAGAAACACATCACAGTGGCTTGTGAGGGAAACCCGTACGTGCCAGTCCACCTCGATGCTTCAGTATAGGTCTCCACCTGAGGCCAGAGTAGTGAGATGCACCACTTCATCACAAAGGCACCTGCCTCTCCCTCGTGTTTCCTTGCCCTGAGGGCAACAACTCAAGGTAGTTAAGGCTTTTATCCCTGCAACCCCCACCACGTACACACACACACACACACCCATGTTTCCCTGGCATGAGGGCAACAACTCAAGCTAGTTAGGGCTCTTATCCAACATACACATGCTCCCCTGGCCTGAGGCTTGCCCCTGTGTAGTTTGTGGGGTAAGGAGTGGGTTGTAATATGGGACCCATGTTAACCTAATCACTGCTACTTTCAATAAAACACATTTGCAACCACCTGAATTACTGATGCTGTCCCCGTGCATGAGGGCTTCCGTGGTTGTGGTGCATAGGCTTAGTTGTTCCAGGGCATTTGGAATCTTCCTGACCCAGTGATCGAACTCATATCCCCTGCATTGACAGGCAGTGCCACCACGGATACCCCCATTTTCCTTTTTTTGAGGAGCTATTGCCAAATCAGAAAAATGCTTCTCTCTTACTTGGAAACTTGGAACTCTCCTTTCAGAGGCTAGAAAGGACTTCAGCGATCACCAAATGAGGGAATGATAAGTAGATTTCAGCTTGTGGACCAACTGTAAGTGGAAATGCCTGCCTAGAATGCTGTAGAAAAATGCCTAAACAGTGATGTGATGGAGCAGTGGTCTCCACCAAAGGCTTGAGGGAGGGGAGGGTGTTTGTGTCATCCATCGGCCATCCCTGACCTAATGAAACCCCTGCTTTTTACAGGAGGGCACCCTGAGTCTTAGAGAGGTTAAGTGACCTGCTCCTGGCATCTGTTAGTTAGTGTCTGACTGAGACCAGACCCCGGGTGTCCTGGCCACTCAGGTATTGCTCCTTCCACTACTGGAGTCTGCTACAAGGGGGAAATCCCCCATCTCCCTCCTTCATGGAGAGCTGTGGAGTCAGAGCTTTCTCTGCCTGAGTTGTTGGTAGCTGTCTCAGGTTCCCTGTGCACCTGTCTGTGAGGCCACTCAGTTCTCTGCAACCCTTGCTTACATCATTGAAAAGACTAGACTCGGCTTCTGTCAGCATGTAGTCCTTTCATACGACCCTCTGTGCACACTTGCATCTGGCTCGAGATAAGATCACAGAACTAGAGCGAGATTCTGCTGCCAACCAGTTTAACCAGTGCTGTCATCCTGTGTACTGCATTTATAAATAGTGGAATCAACTGTGTGTTTAGGTAAAGTGAGTGCTTAACCTTGGAGTCTGTGGTATGAGGGGCGGACAGCTGATTCAGTGGTAGTAGGGATCTCACTCCTTACAGTGAGGATGGAGGAGGGGAAAAAAAGGGAAGCTGTTTCTAGATCTATTTTCTTTAGACAGAATTTTCCCTAAGTTTATCTAACTCTTGCTTCCAAACCGGAAGTTCCTCATTGATCCTGCTGAGCTAGAGCGTAGAGAGCGCTTTCGCGGAGGCTCAAACACTCACTTGCAGTTTTGCTGCATCACTGGTTCTCTGCATGTTCTGGGCCAGGGGACCATGTGAGCCTCTGTCTTTGGGCTCCACTTTTCCACTGCAGGGGGCAGTGTTCCCTCCCTGCTTGGGGAACTAAGAGGCCACATGGTGGGACCAAAAAAACCAAACACCACCACCACCAAAACCCAGAGGCTTCTCTTCTGTGGAGAGAGTATTGCTGCCCCACAAATAAAGGAGTACTAACCTCTTCCAGGAGACTAACTCAGGCAGATTAATCTTAAAATTGAGGCGCTAACTGTGAAGATGGGCGTTTGTATAAAGACAGAAATGACTATATTCTGTGATTCTTCTAAGATCCTTCTGATGGGAGGGATTGTCCTGCAACAATATTGCTACACTGGTGGACACCACTCACTGAGTCAAACTGTGTTGTCATCTCTGGAATCTGGCAGAATGTGAAAAAATAAAAGCCATTTTTATAAAATAAATAATAGAAAATTCTGGAACAGTCATCCATTTCATAATTTGATCACTTTGAGAAAAGTTTTAGAAAAATGAACTAGAAAGTAGGTGAAGTCAAGCCTGAGCTTTCAGGGTTTTGTCTGTGAAATGCCAACAGTCACTGAGGCTGGCCCAGATATCCCTCCATGGATTGGTAAATAAGGGCCTTTGGTTAGAAGAATGTGCATTTTATTTCACTAGCCGTGAGATGTGTTAACACTCTAAGGTAAGGTAAGTGAAGTCGCTTAGTTATGTCCGACTCTTCATAACCCCATGGACTGTAGCCTACCAGGCTCCTCCATCCATGGGGTTTTCCAGTCAAGAGTACTGGAGTTGATTGCCACTTCCTTCTCCAGGGGATCTTCCCAACCCAGGGATCGAACCTGGGTCTCTCGCACTGCAGGCAGACACTTTATGGTCTGAGCCACTGTGGCGCTTTAGAGTTGGCGCTCTAAACTGAAACAAAACCCAAGAACTTTAAGTCCCTACCCTTCTCATCAGATGCACTTGAAAGGGCTCATCAGGATAGTTCACCACCACTGAGGGCGACATTTCAAAGTTATCAGCTCTCAGGCTGCTGTCCTGAAAAGGGAAAGTAACTGAAATACTCAGCAGCAGGACAAAGGTTAAGCAAGTGATGGCACCAATGTGGGACGGCAAATTTTGCTGCCATAAATTCTACCCTAGGAGAACTATATGGGAATGGAAAACATTCCTTTTATGCTGCTGAGTGAAAAAGCAGAACATGGAATAGTATGTATCTCACCACACATTTTAGTTTTAAGTGTAATCAGGAAAAGTGCTGGTTGGAAATTTGCAAATACAAAAAGCATTTGTCCTTCTGTTGGTGAGATTAAAACTGACTACATTTGGAATTTTTCCAAAATTTTTAACGTTTATTTACTGAATATGTGCTACTTTTTAAAGCTGGAAACAAATTTTAAATGTCATTTAAAATAGTTGCCCCTTAAATCATACATTCTGAGGTCCTCTCTAGTCCTCTGCTTGCTGCAGTGGAGACTGCACACTTACCTGGAATTTTGGACTCCTCCTCAGGTAGGTGATATGGATGGGGGAATGTTTGGAATTCCAGGGCTGCTCAGAGAATTCTTGACTACTTTTTATGTGGTCATTCCACATCTTTCTCCCAAGAACCCTCCAGGTAAAATGTTTCCCCCTCCTTATAACTGCAGTTTCCCATTTGTTGTCCTTCAGAAGGCTGATTGGTAACATACACCTTCCAGGGTATCTTTATTTTAATGCAACAATATTTTTTCTAAGAAGAATTGCCGTTGACTTCTCTCTTGGTCTCCTGCCATCCACTCTAAGAAAAGTCAAAGAAGCTTGCTGTCAGAAAGAAAGCAGGATCTTTGTGTGAATACATATAAAGGTATAATTAAAAGTTCTATTAAGGACTTTCTGGTGGTCCCAGTGGTTAACAATCTGGCTGCCAAAGCAGGGAACACCACTTCTATCCCTGGTCCAGGAAGATTNATGTCCGACTCTTCATAACCCCATGGACTGTAGCCTACCAGGCTCCTCCATCCATGGGGTTTTCCAGTCAAGAGTACTGGAGTTGATTGCCACTTCCTTCTCCAGGGGATCTTCCCAACCCAGGGATCGAACCTGGGTCTCTCGCACTGCAGGCAGACACTTTATGGTCTGAGCCACTGTGGCGCTTTAGAGTTGGCGCTCTAAACTGAAACAAAACCCAAGAACTTTAAGTCCCTACCCTTCTCATCAGATGCACTTGAAAGGGCTCATCAGGATAGTTCACCACCACTGAGGGCGACATTTCAAAGTTATCAGCTCTCAGGCTGCTGTCCTGAAAAGGGAAAGTAACTGAAATACTCAGCAGCAGGACAAAGGTTAAGCAAGTGATGGCACCAATGTGGGACGGCAAATTTTGCTGCCATAAATTCTACCCTAGGAGAACTATATGGGAATGGAAAACATTTCTTTTATTCTGCTGAGTGACAAAGCAGAACATGGAATAGTATGTATCTCACCACACATTTTAGTTTTAAGTGTAATCAGGAAAAGTGCTGGTTGGAAATTTGCAAATACAAAAAGCATTTGTCCTTCTGTTGGTGAGATTAAAACTGACTACATTTGGAATTTTTCCAAAATTTTTAACGTTTATTTACTGAATATGTGCTACTTTTTAAAGCTGGAAACAAATTTTAAATGTCATTTAAAATAGTTGCCCCTTAAATCATACATTCTGAGGTCCTCTCTAGTCCTCTGCTTGCTGCAGTGGAGACTGCACACTTACCTGGAATTTTGGACTCCTCCTCAGGTAGGTGATATGGATGGGGGAATGTTTGGAATTCCAGGGCTGCTCAGAGAATTCTTGACTACTTTTTATGTGGTCATTCCACATCTTTCTCCCAAGAACCCTCCAGGTAAAATGTTTCCCCCTCCTTATAACTGCAGTTTCCCATTTGTTGTCCTTCAGAAGACTGATTGGTAACATACACCTTCCAGGGTATCTTTATTTTAATGCAACAATATTTTTTCTAAGAAGAATTGCCGTTGACTTCTCTCTTGGTCTCCTGCCATCCACTCTAAGAAAAGTCAAAGAAGCTTGCTGTCAGAAAGAAAGCAGGATCTTTGTGTGAATACATATAAAGGTATAATTAAAAGTTCTATTAAGGACTTTCTGGTGGTCCCAGTGGTTAACAATCTGGCTGCCAAAGCAGGGAACACCACTTCTATCCCTGGTCCAGGAAGATTTTTGCAAATACAAAAAGCATTTGTCCTTCTGTTGGCGAGATTAAAACTGACTACATTTGGAATTTTTCCAAAATTTTTAACGTTTATTTACTGAATATGTGCTACTTTTTAAAGCTGGAAACAAATTTTAAATGTCATTTAAAATAGTTGCCCCTTAAATCATACATTCTGAGGTCCTCTCTAGTCCTCTGCTTGCTGCAGTGGAGACTGCACACTTACCCGGAATTTTGGACTCCTCCTCAGGTAGGTGATATGGATGGGGGAATGTTTGGAATTCCAGGGCTGCTCAGAGAATTCTTGACTACTTTTTATGTGGTCATTCCACATCTTTCTCCCAAGAACCCTCCAGGTAAAATGTTTCCCCCTCCTTATAACTGCAGTTTCCCATTTGTTGTCCTTCAGAAGGCTGATTGGTAACATACACCTTCCAGGGTATCTTTATTTTAATGCAACAATATTTTTTCTAAGAAGAATTGCCGTTGACTTCTCTCTTGGTCTCCTGCCATCCACTCTAAGAAAAGTCAAAGAAGCTTGCTGTCAGAAAGAAAGCAGGATCTTTGTGTGAATACATATAAAGGTATAATTAAAAGTTCTATTAAGGACTTCCTGGTGGTCCCAGTGGTTAACAATCTGGCTGCCAAAGCAGGGAACACCACTTCTATCCCTGGTCCAGGAAGATTCCACATGCCAGGGTACAAATAAGCCTGTGCACCACAGCTACAAGGCCTGCCCTCCAGAGCCCGAGAGCAGCTACTAGAGAAGCCCAGGCGTAGAACCTGTGCTCTGCAACAGGAGAAGCCAGCGCAGTAGGAAGTCCACGCATGACAGCTAGAAAGTAGCTCCTGCTCACTGAAAGTGGAGTGCACTCACTGCAAGCCCACGCGCAGCAACAAAAACTCAGCACAGCTAGAAAATAAGATGGTAAATAAAAATTTTTTAAAGTCTCATTAAAAGCTCTGATACCTTTAAGCTGTGTGACCTCAAGCAAAGTGCTTGTACCTTCTGAGTCACCCCAGAGCAGCTTGTATTAGCTACAGAGGGGTCCTTACAGATGGTCTTTCAAGCACCAAAAAAAGGTACAAGCACTTTTCTTGAGGTTAGGTTAGGCATTATAATGGATCCGCTGAAAACTGATGCTGTGATGGAATGCTTGATTCTAACCCACATTAATGCTCAGCTACTATGGTTAACAAGGCTTTAGAAAGGTATCTAAAAAGTTAGTAACACCATTCATGGGAGCAAAAAATGGAACTGTCACATCCATTTGATTTGCATTTCTTTTCTTCTCTGGAAGAGTCTATTTCAAATGTCTTTAATTCCCCCATTATCTTAAATGATCAATATTGCAGGAAGGAAGATTCCACAAGGTGCTGTACGGGATCAAACACATTTACTGATTGACGTTAGTCAATGATTACAAGTTAAGACTTTAAAACCATTGTTAAGGCTATTCAAAGGATGTAAAGGAAATAAAGCCATTTCTCCCTTTGACCTTAATTTCTTCCACTTTTTCTTGTCCTGATAGTGATATGTACGTGTGTGTGTGTCTGTGTGTGTGTGTGTGTCTCTGTGTGTGTGTTAGTCGCTTAGTTATGTCTGAATCTTTGTGACCCCATGGACTGCAGCCTGCCAGGCTCCTCTGTCTGTGGAATTCACCAGACAAAATGCTCGAGTGGGTTGCTATTTTGGGGTTGAAAACCGGGAGGACACACTGTTCTAAATAGAACTAATGGTGCCCGTAGGTCACAGAGCCTTGCCAGATATCTTTCAAGTACTGATGGAAATATCATGCCGTTTACCTTCATGGCACAGGGACCTACAAAAAAGCAGGAAGAAACTTCCTGTAGCCTTCCTTTCCTAGTGTAAATGTCAGAGCTTACTCCCACTCCTTTCCTCATAGAAGTCTCCTGCTTCTTCTGAGATGCAGATTGTTGGAATGATGGGAAGAGTCTGAACTGAGGGGGCTTGTGAGTGAAGTTGCAGAAGGAAGAAGTTAACCCATGTGAAAATTTGTGAGAACTTTCTTTCTTGATGTGCATCTATTCCCTGATGCTAGTGAGTATTTCATGTCCAAAAAGCCTCTCCTTAAGGTTCCATAGCCGCAAGGGCCTCTATATGCAGATACCAGCAATCTGGGGGAGAGCAGGCAACGGGATGCCTTCTTGTGGTGCTTGATGCATAAAAATTGTAAAACAGTAGAATAGAAGCTATAATACAAAACAGAGACAGCCTCACAGGCACAGAAAACAAACTTGTGATGAAAGGGGCTGGGGAAGGAATGACTGGAGTTTGGGATTAGCAGATATAAACTTCTATATACAAAATAAACACCAAGGTCCTACTCTTTAGCTCAGGGAACCATATTTAATTTCCTGTAAAAACCCATAGCTCAGGGAACTATATTCAATATCCTGTAAAAAACCATAACAAAAACCCAATATATGTGTGTATGTATATATATGCAACTGAATCACTTTGTCATACACTGGAAACTAAGATTGTAAATCAATAATAAATTCAATAAAAAATTATAAATCAATTTAAAAAATTCAATTAAAAAATTGTAAAACAGGGCTTTGCTGATGGCTCAGTGGTAAAGAATCCGCCTGCCAATCAGGAGGCATGGGTTCGATCCCTGATCTGGGAAGATCCCAAATGCCTCCGATAAACTAGCTCCATGCTTTAAAAGAAAGGGAAAAAAAATAAAACAAATATGATTTTTTAAGTTTATTCATGAAATTAAAAGACTCTTATTCTTTTAAGAAGGAAAGTTATGACCAGCCTAGACAGCATATTAAAAAGCAGAGACATTACTTTGCCAACAAAGGTCCATCTAGTCAAGGCTATGGTTTTTCCAATAGTCATGTATGGATGTGAGAGTTTGACTGTGAAGAAAGCTGAGTGCCAAAGAATTGATGCTTTTGAACTGTGGTGTTGGAGAAGACTCTTGAGAGTCCCTTGGACTGTAAGGAGATCCAACAAGTCCCTTCTAAGGGAGATCAGTCCTGGGTGTTCATTGGAAGGACTGATGTTGAAGCTGAAACTCCAATATTTTGGCCACCTGATGTGAAGGGCTGATTCATTCGAAAAGACCCTGATGCTGGGAAAGGTTGAAGGCAGGAGGAGAAGGGGACAACAGGAGATGAGATGGTTAGATGGAATCACTGACTCAATGGACATGAATTTGTATAAACTCCAGAAGTTGGTGATGGACAGGGAGGCCTGGCGTGCAAATAAATATTAAAAAGAACAAACTAAAATTTGGTCAGTTACTTAGAAACCAACTATTGAAAATATAATTCTAGTTCTAGGGACTTCCCTAGGGTTACAGGTGGTGCTAGTGGTAAAGAACCCACCTGCTTATAGGGGTAGAATCAGAGATGTAAGATCGAACCTGCCTGGGTTCACGCCTGGGTCAAGAAGATTCCTTGGAAGGGGACATGGAAACCCACTCCAGTATTCCTGCCTGGAGAACCCCATGGACAGAGGAGCCTGTCCATGACAGGAGTCACGAATAGTGACTAAGACTCCACATTTTGAGGGGATACAGGTTTGATCCTTTGTCGTGAGACTAAGATTCCATATGCCAAGTAACAAATACATGTGTATATATATATAGTACATGTACACACACACACACATATAAAATCTAACAACACTTTAAGCATATTTATTGTTAGAGGTATCAGTTCAGATCAGTCACTGAGTCATGTCTGACTTTTTATGACCCCATGGACTGCAGCATGCCAGGTTTCCCTGTCCATCACCAATTCCCAGAGCTTGCTCAAACTCATGAACATTGAGTCAGTGATGCCATCCAATCATCTAATCCTCTGTCATCCCCTTCTCCTTCTGTCTTCAATCTTTCCCAGCATCAGGGTCTTTTCTAGGGTGTCAGTTCTTTGAATCAGGTAGCCAAATTATTGGAGCTTCAGCTTCAGCATCAGTCCTTCCAATGAATATACAGGACTGATTTCCTTTAGGATCGACTGGTTTGATCTCCTTGCTGACCAAAGGGACTCTCAAGAGTGTTCTCCAACACCACAGTTCAAAAGCATCAGTTCTTCAGTGCTCAGCTTTTTTTATGGTCCAACTCTCACATCTATACATGACTACTGGAAAAACTACAGTTTTGACAAGATGGACCTTTGTTGGTAATATCTCTGCTTTTTAATATGTTGTGTAGGTTTGTCATAACTTTTCTTCCAAGAAGCAACTGTCTTTTAATTTCATGGCTGCAGTTACCATCTGCAGTGATTTTGGAGCTCCCAGAAATAAAGTCTGTCACTGCTTCCATTATTTCCCCATCTGTTTGCCATGAAGTGATGGGACTGGATATCATGATCTTAGTTTTTTAAATGTTGAGTTTTAAGCCAACTTTTTTACTCTCCTCTTTCGCTTTCATCAAGAGGCTCTTAGTTTCTCTTCACTTTTTGCCATAGGGTGATGTTATCTGCATTATCTGAGGTTACTGATATTTCTCTTGGCAATTTTGATTCCAGCTTGTGCTTCATCCAGTCCAGCATTTCGCATGATATACTCTGCATATAAGTTAAATAAGCAAGGTGACAATATACAGCCTTGATGGACTGCTTTCCCATTTGGAACCAGTCTGCTGTTCCATGTCAAGTTCTAACTGTTGCTTCTTGACCTGCATACAGATTTCTCAGGAGCAGGTCAGGCAGTCTGGTATTCCCATATCATTAAGAATATTCCATAATTTGTTGTGATCTACACAGTCAAAGGCTTTAGCATAGTCAGTGAAGAAGTAGACATTCTTCTGGAATTCTCTCACTTTTTCTATGATCCAGTGGATGTTGGCAATTTGATCTCTGGTTCCTCTGCCTTTTCTAAATCAGCTTGAACATCTGGAAGTTCTCGGTTCATGTCTGTTGAAGTCTCGCTTGGAGAATTTTGAGCATTACTTTGCTAGTATGTGAAACCAGTGCATTTGTGCAGTAGTTTAAACTTTCTTTGCCATTGCCCTTCTTTGGAATTAGAATGAAAACTTCCTTTTTCCAGTCCTGTGGCCACTGCTGAGTTTTCCAAATTTGCTGGCATATTGAGTGCAGCACTTTCATAGCATCCTCTTTTAGGATTTGAAATAGCTCAGCTGGAATTCCATCACCTCCACTAGCTATGTTCGTAGTGGTGCTTCCTAATGCCCACCTAACTTCGCATTCCAGGATGTCTGGCTCTAGGTGAGTGATCACACCATCGTGGTTATCTGGGTCATTAGATCTTTTTTGTACAGTTCTTCTGTGTATTCTTGCCACCTCTTCTGCTCTGTTAGATTCATACTGTTTCTGTCCTTTATCGAGCCCATCTTTGCATGAAATGTTCCCTTGCTATCTCTAATTTTCTTGAAGAGATCTCTAGTATTTCCTATTCTATATTATCCTGTATTTCTTTGCATTCTTTGTTTAAGAAGGTTTTCTTATCTCTCCTTGCTATTCTTGGAACTCTGGATTCAGATGGATATATCTTTCCTTTTCTCCTTTGCCTTTCATTTATCTTCTATTCTCAGCTATTTGTAAGGCCTCTTCAGACAACCATTTTGCCTTTTTGCATTTCTTCTTCTTGGGAATAGTCTTGATCACCACCTCATGTACAATGTTACAAACCTCTGTCCATAGTTCTTCAGGTACTCTATCAGATCTAATCCCTTGAATCTATTTCTCACTTCACTGTATAATTGTAAGGGATTTGATTTAGGTCATACCCACATGGTCTAGTGGCTCAACTTCAGCTTCTTCGGCATTAGTGGTTGGGGCATAGACTTGGAGTACTGTGATACTGAATTTTTTTCTTGGAAACGAACAGAGACCATTCTGTCTTTTCTGAGATTGCACCCAAGTATTGCGTTTCGGACTCTTGTTGACTATGTGGACTACTCCATTTCTTCTAAGGGATTCTTGCCCATGGTAGTAGACATAATGACCATTTGAATTAAACTTGCCATTAGAAGTATGAAAGATACTCTTGCGACCCCATGGACTGTAGCCTTCCAGGCTCCTCTGTCCATGAGATTTTCCAGGCAAGAATACTGGAGTGGGTTGCCACTTCCTTCTCCAGGGGATCTTCCCGACCCAGGGATGGAACCTGGGTCTCCTGCACTGGCAGGTGGATTCTTTACCACACAGCCACCTGGGAAGCCCACAAAAGAAACACTTTCCTGAGGAAAAGTCTTCCAGGTTTAATCAAATCAAGCTTGAGACTCATAAACTCTGCTGCAGATTTTCATTTATCTCTGTCTCATTTTCTCTCTCCTACATTAAGTTCCACAGGCCCCAGTATGGATGAAAAGTCCATTTGGCATTTTGGGAATTACCTTTACTAACAAAAGGGAAACAGGCACTTAAACATAACAAACACAACACAGGGGATTCTCCAGGGAATAGATTTCCTGTCACAGGGTTGGCATGACCTCAGGAAAATGATAAAGAGAAACTCCAGTTTCTTAAAGAAATAGACAATACTGACTGTAAACTATCACTGGAACAAAATCGGGATCAGCTCATGATGGGAAGCTATGTAAGGCCTGACTCAAGCAAGTGCACAGCAGCACAGCCTCAGGTGAACAGGTTCCTGCCCGTAGGGACCCTCAAAACTGGGAGTGTATCTATGAGCTTCTGAGGTCCTGCTGCAGAGGAAAGAGTGTTGTCATGAGCCTATTACTGGATAGAGAAATTGAGTGATACTTTCCCTGGAGAACCATGCTAACATTTCTAACATCAGCAGCTGTCATTAAGAGTATTAATTGAAATACCAGCAGCAGCCACACAACAAACTGTGTTAAGCAATGACGAATTCTGTTCAGATGTTAATTTCTTATAAATAGTAAGAATAGATGCAATTCCCTGGCAGTCCAGTGTTCAGGATTCTGTGGTCTCACAGCAGAATGCACAGGTTCCACCAATGGTGAGGGAACTAAAATCTTGCAAGTTATATGGCCAAAAAGAGAGAGAGAGAAAGAAGAATGCAAGCACAAAGATTCAGCATCATTATTATCAAGCTACAAAGAAGGGCTGTGAACTGATCTACTGGATTACTAAGGATAGATGTTGAAACTCATTTCATTAGTTTTCTATGTAGTTTTCCTTTTTGCCAAAATAGAGGAAGAGGTAGACTAATCTCTAACCAATTGTCCCATACATTAATGGCAATGAAAGATCACTGATAGAATAAAGAAGTTTCATTTGATTTCCACTTTCTCTCTCAGTAGTCTAATTTCCTTCTTTATTGGCTTCATTTACTGTGGTCTAATCAACCTAGGTTCCAAATAGGAAAAGGAGTATATCAAGGTTGTATGTTGTCACCCTGCTTATTTAACTTCTATGCAGAGTACATCATGAGAAACTCTGGACTGGAGGAAGCATAAATTGGAATCAAGATAGCCGTGAGAAATATCAATAACCTCAGATCTGCAGATGACACCACCTTTACAGAAAAAAGTGAAGAAGAACTAAAGAGCCTTTTGATGAAAGTGAAAGAGGAGAGTGAAAAAGTTGGCCTAAAGCTCAACATTTAGAAAACTAAGATCATGGCATCCAGTCCCATCACTTCATGACAAATAGATGGGGAAACAGTGGAAACAGTGGCTGACTTTATTTTTCTGGGCTCCAAAATCACTGCAGATGGTGATTGCAGCCATGAAATTAAAAGATGCTTACTCCTTAGAAGGAAAGTTATGATCAACCTAGACAGCATATTAAAAAGCAGAGACATTACTTTGCCAACAAAGGTCCATCTAGTCAAGGCTATGGTTTTTCCGATAGTTATGTACGGATGTGAGAGTTAGACTATAAAGAAGGCTGAGTGCCGAAGAATTGATGCTTTTGAACTGTGGTGTTGGAGAATACTCTTGAGAGTCCCTTGGACTGCAAGGAGATCCAACCAGTCCATCCTAAAGGAGATCGTTCCTGGGTGTTCATTGGGAGGACTGATGTTGAAGCTGAAACTCCAATACTTTGGCCACTTGATGTGGAGAGCTGACTCATTGGAAAAGACTTTGATGCTGGGAAAGATTGAGGGCAGGAGGAGAAAGGGATGACAGAGGATGAGATGGTTGGATGGCATCACTGACTCAATGGACATGGGTTTGGGTGGACTCCAGGAGTTGGCGGTGGACAGGGAAGCCTGGTGTGCTGTGGTTCACGGGGTCGCAGAGAGTCGGACACGACTGAGAGACTGAACTGAACTGAATTGAATCAACCTATCTGTGCAGAGGGCAGTCAGCCTCTCCTCTCTGGGTGCACGGCCAGTGAGTACAGCCTGCCCAGGTGCCTGATGGTTTGTTCTCAGGATGAATTCATTGAACCTTACCAATCTTACAAAACTCTACATGTTCCTGATTAATATCAAGGCTTCCTTCTCATTTCTCTGCCTGAGTGATGTAAACCTTGAACCTGTCCCTGACCCCACACTAGTTTCTCCAGCAAAGGCTTCAGTCTCCTGAGGTCACCCACCTGCTCCTCTCTTTTATATGCATGTCAGCTGTCGTCGGAGAAGGCAGTGACACCCCACTCCAGTACTCTCGCCTGGAAAATCCCATGGACAGAGGAGCCTGGTGGGCTGCAGTCCATGGGGTCGTGAAGAGTCAGACATGACTGAGCCAATTCACTTTCACTTTTCACTTTCACGCATTGGAGAAGGAAATGCCAACCCATTCCAGTGTTCTTGCCTGGAGAACCCCAGGGACGAGGGAGCCTGGTAGGCTGCCATCTATGGGGTCGCACAGAGTCGGACATGACTGAAGCTACTTAGCAGCAGCTGCAGCAGCTGTCTTCATGGCGCAGCCTGAGGCTTGTGTCACTCATGCAAAAGTCTGGAGTCATGAACCCGGAGGCTATACAGATTCCTCTCCTGTGCCATCCACGCTCTCTCAGCTGTGTATCACAGGGAGACCTGTCCACCTGTGAACACCTACACACATTCCAAGTTTCAGTTTAAGGGTCAGCTACTCCGTGGAGCCTTCCTTGGAACAATTCCTCTTCCTTTCTTTATGCTCCTTGCACACTGAAAACTTTTTGTAATAGTCTGGCTCTCCCTATTAACTGCAAGTGCCTTGAGGGCAGGTACTGTGTCTCATCTCTGTATGTTAATAAGGACTAGTGTGTAGTGGTAAATAATTGTCAAAGAAGGTAATTATAGTGCACATCTATCATAAGAGAAGTCAACGAGGCAAAAGGAAGTGTAACTCCATATCTTTATGTTAGTTTGCTTCCCATTTAGCTGGAAACTAAATTTGCATAAGGACACAACTGAAAATGCAAGGCCACCAAAGCGGAACATAAGCAGTACAGAATGAGGTTCTGTGAGTTCTGAGGAAGACTAGATCCCTCAGGGCTGAAACAGCCAGGCAAGACTATGGAGGGTCATGGGGTTGTTATTTGGAGTTTGGAGGTGAACAGGATGTGAATGGATGGGCAAGTGCACCCTAGGCAGCAGGAATGGCAAATGATTCAAAAGGAAATTTAGAAAATGGTAAATAGACAACTGTGGCTGGAAGCAGTATATTTAAGCTTGATGCAATACTTTTATCAATCTATTTTGTATACAGATTTGTCAGTTAGCCCAATAATATCCTTGATAGCATACTTCCCTCTAGTGCAGATTCTAGCCTGAGGTGAAGCGTCACATTTAGTTGTATGTCTCCTTAGGCAATTTTATTCTGTTATATTTCCATACTATTTCTTTGTCTTTTAGGTCTTCAAAATTTTTGAAAAAGTCATCATCTCCTTTTAAAATATTTCCTTTTAAATACGCCTCATATTTTGGAGCAGTTTTAGGTTCACAGCAAAATTGAGCCAAAAACACTGAGAATACCCATACACTACCCCCACTCCCATCCCTGCCAAGTGTCCAGCATCCCCCACTATCAACATCCTCCTCCAGAGGGGTACATTTGTTACAACTGGTGAACCAGGGGATGCATCATAGTCACTGAAGCCTAGTTCACATGATGGTTCACTCTTGGTGGTGTATGTATGTATGCAATTTAAATGTGCTTTGTTTTCTTGTTAATTTATATTTTGTTTGATTTGCCTGTCTCCAGTCACTGAACCGTACTGGATAGACAAAAAAATTTCTTTCTCTCCCTCATTTCCTTCCCATTAGGTTATCATATGTCCCTTCTTCCAATACACAACATTAACACTTGTACTCATTGTATAAAGAAAGTTGAGCACTAAAGAATTGAGGCTTTTGCACTGTGGTTTTGGAGAAGAATCTTGAGAGTCCCTCGGACAGTAAAGAGATCCAACCAGTCCATCCTAAAGGAAATTAGTCTTGACTATTCATTGGAAGGACTGATGCTGAAGCTGAAACTCCAATACTTGGGCCACCTGACGTGAAGAACTGACTCATTGGAAAAGACCCTGATGCTGAGGAAGATTGAGGGCGGGAGGAGAAGGGGACAACAGAGGGTGAGATGGTTGCATGGCATCACTGACTCGATGGACATGAGTTTGAGCAAGCTCAAACTTGGGGACTTGGAATGGACAAGGAATCCTGGCGTGCTGCAATCCGTGGGGTCACAAAGTGTCGGACATGACTGAGCGACTGAACTGAACTGAGCTCATTTGCTCACTCTTGTAATATACCTAAAGGAGTTCGAGAATTATTTGCCCCATCACTATAATAAATAAGACTACTAAAAATGTTTAGAATATGTCTGCGATTTTTCCCCTACCCCTACCATACTCTGCTCAAGATGGGAGGGTCACAATGAAGCCATAAAATCAGAAGAGAGAATGAAAGTGTTGTTGTTTGGTAGTGTGATATGCAGCAAGAGATAACCAAGATGATGTTACTGGTCTTGGGTTATACTGTGGCACTGGGCTCAAATTTCTGTCTGTGTACTCCCAGAGTCTACAGTTTCTTTTCATTATGTTATATTCCATGAAGTCACAGATGAAGAGTTAAGTGGGCCTTTAATCAGGAACAGGAAGTTGTTTAGAGGCAGAGGATAACAGACAGATAAGCAGGCCAAGAGGGCAAGAGTGCTCCCTTTTCTTTCTTAAGTTTAACCATTGAGTAAAATGGGTGGATGATGAGGAGCATGCCCTAAAGAGCTGAAAAGTCAATGAAAGTTCGGAGCAAACTTTCTGAATGTCTATCCTTCCTACCACTCTCCACTCTGAATCTCATTTTAAATGCTTTTCTCTGGAAGAGGAGATTCTCTGGAACTTGAGCAAATAGCAGCATCTGCTGCTGCTGCTAAGTCTCTTCAGTCGTGTCCGACTCTGTGCGACCTCATAGATGGCAGCCCACCAGGCTCCCCTGTCCCTGGGGTTCTCCAGGCAAGAATACTGGAGTGGGTTGCCATTTCCTTCTCCAATGCATGAAAGTGAAAAGTGAAAGGGAAGTCGCTCAGTTGTGTCCGACTCTTAGTGACCCCATGGACTGCAGCCCACCAGGCTCCTCCGTCCATGGCATTTTCCAGGCGAGATGACATATTTCATATATTCCTAAGAAGAATAACAATAGCTTCATAGATAATAATGCCAAATGTGGTTTTTGTTGCTAAGTTTAATGCTAGAATAGAGAGCTTTGTGGAAACCATGACAAACAGGAGAAGGCTCCTTCTGAATGGAGCATACAGGAGATGCTCAAGCTTAAGACTATTATACCTCGTGAAAATGTGGACCTACCACTAACAGATCTGCCATTTTTTTCACACTGAAAATCCTAACCTTGATCCAAAATTTTTTTTCACATAAGGGAAAGCATATGATTTTTATATGAAATCTCTCAATTATAAGACTTCCCTGGTGGCTCAGACGGTAAAGCATCTGCCTACAATCCAGGAGACCTAGGTTCAATCCCTGGGTCAGGAAGATCTCCTGGAGAAGGAAATGGCAACCCACTCCAGTATCTTGCCTGGAAAATCCCATGGACGGAGGAGTCTAGTGGGCTACAGTCCATGGGGTCGCAAAGAGTCGGACACAACTGAGCAACTTCACTTTCCTTTCACTTTTTCAATTANTCTCCTGGAGAAGGAAATGGCAACCCACTCCAGTATCTTGCCTGGAAAATCCCATGGACGGAGGAGTCTAGTGGGCTACAGTCCATGGGGTCGCAAAGAGTCGGACACAACTGAGCAACTTCACTTTCCTTTCACTTTTTCAATTATAAAATGTTTATAACTAAAATCATTTCCCCAAAATTATAGAGGCCAAAACAAAAACATTTACAACAATGGCCCATATTCAGCCTATTTGCAAACTCAGGTTTCAGATAAATACTCTTAACCATATTAAGGAAGGATCAATTTAATCCAGATCTTCCAGAGTTTTGGTTTTTAGAAGTAGATGTTATATTTCATCATATGTCACATTTTTACCTTTTGTATTTTACTCATTATATCCATCATCTTCCTAATATTAATAAAGTTGCATGTTGGGGTGTAGTATACAATAGTATAGAGTTGAATTTTGTTGGGGGATTTTTACATTTATAATCAAATGCAATTCTTTTCAACCTTTTTTTTAAGATTTGGTTTTGGTTTTGGTATACATAAGTTTCATAAAGTGATTTGAAGATTTATAATATTCTGAAATACAATAGCATTGAAATTTTCTGTTCCTTGACAGTTTGAAGAAGCTTCACCAGAAAAACTGTCTAGCATAAAGCCTGTTGAATTATTTCTTTAATACATTTCTAATTTTCCCCACAGTTATTAGTTTACTTATTATTGAGTTAATTTTGGCTGCTTTTACTTTCCTTGAAATGTGTGTTATTCAAATTTAATATCAAAGACTTTTACATAAAGTTCTGTTACAATTTTCTCACCTCTTCTGTATTTGTTGTTATATATTGTATCTTTATTTAATGCCTTTTGGGTGGTTGTTCTTCAAATCAATTTTTTAAGGTTTTTTTCCCCAAAGTGCTATTTTCTTTACAGAATCATCTTCTATATTTATTCTATTGAGTTTTTTTTTTT
>SJYX01022908.1:37174-59869 GCA_006410675.1 Oreotragus oreotragus
TCAATAAAGCAGAAATAGATGTTTTTCTGGAACTCTCTTGCTTTTTCCATGATCCAGCGGATGTTGGCAATTTGATCTCTGGTTCCTCTGCCTTTTCTGAAACCAGTTTGAACATCAGGGAGTTCGTGGTTCACGTATTGCTGAAGCCTGTCTTGGAGAATTTTGAGCATTACTTTACTAGCATGTGAGACGAGTGCAATTATGGGTAGTTTGAGCATTCTTTTGCATTGTCTTTCTTTGGAATTGGAATGAAGACTGACCTTTTCCAGTCCTGTGGCCACTGCTGAGTTTTCCAAATTTGCTGCCATATTGAGTGCAGCACTTTCACAGCATCCTCTTTCAGGAACCTTGTGCAGATGAAGCAAACTTCAGGGACCTTTAGTCTATACTTATTGTTACTGTCTCCAAACATTGCCAAGTGCTATACTCAGCTAAGAATGCTTCATAAGTTCCATCTAGAATTCTCTGACAATTGTGACATTCATCATTTATATTTTATTATTCCTTCTTTGTTTTTTAAATGTTATTTGAGCTATTGCGGTGATCTCCTAAATGTACATATATGTGTATTACATGTATATACCTATGTGTGGATTATTTTAACATGTAAATATGAAGGAAACATGGCTTGAATTAAATTGTTGGTTTTAGAGTGGGATAAATCTCTCACAGTTTTGAAAGCTAGTACTAAATAGCCTGGGGAAAAATGCCACAACCCCTTAAAAAACCCGCAGTTTAGATTAAAAACAACATTCTTAGGCCTTCAGGGATTTCAGATTCATCTTTCTTTTATACACATACACATCTACTGAAAATGGCCAGCACATAATAGGTTTTTACAAATAGACTAGAATGTGTATCTTGTTATTTTGGGGGTGTGGGGGAAGATGAGGGCCTGTGGGCTCTTTGTTGCAGTGCATGGGCTTCTCTAGTTGTGGTCTGGGGGCTCTAGAGCACTACCTTAGTACTTGCAGCTCAAGAGCTTATGGAATCTTGGTTTCCTGACCAGGGACCAAAGCAGCATCCCCTGCATTGGATGATGGATTCTTGACCACTGGACCACCAGGTAAGTCTGTAGAATGTGTATATTCTTAATGTAACTGAAACAGTTGCAAAAAAAAATACCCGCCATAGTTCACAAAGATATATATTTACCTCACAAAAGCATTCTGCCACTATTTCCATTAAATGAGAACACAGCTGCCACTTAAGGGTAAAATAACAACAGCAAAAACCACCACCACATCTACACCACCACAAAATCTGCTGAGGGATGGATATTTGCCCTCTCCTTTCTTTTCTTTGAGTGAATGGTAAAGAAGTTGAATGCATCATACACTATATGAGCTAGAATGAATGAATTTCTATTGGTGTTCAGCCAAACTGAAAATTACATCGAAGCTATGCAATCTCAGTCCAGTCAAATGCAAGGCTGATTAAATGGTCCTTTGTTTAGGAGTTGTAAGTGACTTGGCAAGGATTGAAGTGAATCCATATATTGAAGCACTTTTGAAGTACCTACCTCATAGATTTTCTAATCTTAATGACTGATAACCCTAGGTATGCTGGCATTTTTACTCATCCTTGAATTATAACTGCTACCTATGTTTTTCACATTCTAATCTTTACTCTTAACTTCTTATCCAAGTGATCACAAGATATTTATCAGGTAGCTCACTCTGCTCAATATTAATGAAAATTCCTAAACAATATTTAGGGGTTAGGTATTATTTCTTTTGAAATGAAAAGAAACAGTTTTTAGGAAGTAAACAGGCAACACAACCTATCTGCCTAAGTTATAGCTTTCATATTCTGCCATGTATCTAGGATCAATTGTACAACAATAACCAGGAAGGTGATTTATTTTTCATTTATTTGTTCCAGTCAAGCTGAAAGTTGCAATGATCTTGGAAACTGGAGCAGCCTCTGGATCGAATATGATCAGTTTAAAGGGACTCAGTATAAATACTACCCATAACTCCTACATCCTAGTTAATAATAAGCTCTGAGATAGTTTAGCTTAAGTCTAGGGCTTCCCTGGTGGCTCAGATGGTAAAGAATCTGTCTGTAATGCAGGAGACCTGGGTTCAGTCCCTGGGTCAGGAAGACCCCCTGGAGAAGGGGATGGCT
This sequence comes from Oreotragus oreotragus, assembly GCA_006410675.1. Taxonomy (NCBI): domain Eukaryota; kingdom Metazoa; phylum Chordata; class Mammalia; order Artiodactyla; family Bovidae; genus Oreotragus; species Oreotragus oreotragus. Next base: position 39,305 of record SJYX01022908.1, read on the forward strand.
ATCCATTTGAGTATTCTTGCCTGGAAAACCCCATAGACAGAGAAGTCTGACAGGCTACAGTCTATGAGGTCGCCAAGAGTCAGACACAATTGAGCGAATAACACTTTCACCTTTCAGGGAACTGTAAATTTTGGTGTATTTGGCCAATTAAGGAAATTAAGAAGAGATATTCACCAGAATTTTAAATTATTTCTCATAAATGACCAAAATAAAATTTTACTGAAATTGTTCCTTGATTGTCTGCATCTTGGGGTGTTAGTAAGCTATCCTTTTCACTGTCATACTCCACCTGTGACACATACTTATTGGCACTCAATAAATAATTAAATTGAATTATATCTTCAATATCTTGAGGTATTTGACACCAACAGTGAGAAAGTACCATTTATATGGGCTTCCCTGATGGCTGAGATGGTAAAGAATCTGCCTATTGCAAGAGGCCCAGGTTTGATCCCTGTGTCGGGAAGATACACTGGAAGAGGGCATGGCAACCCACTCAAGGATTCTTGTCTGGAAAATCCCATGGACAGAAGATCCTGGTGGGTTACAGTCTATGTGGCCCCAAAGAGATGGACACGACTGAGCAAATAACACTTTCACTTTCTTCAACCAGTTGTCTTTGTTGTTATTTAAATTATTAAACTTTAAAATTAAAAATAAAATAATTTTGACAACAGTAGGGAGACACATATGTATACTTAATGGCTGATTCATGTTGTTGTATGGCAGAAACCAATGCAACATTGTAAAGGAATTATCCTCCAATTAAAAAACAATAAATAAATGAATATCATCTATTGATATTAGAAAACCATAATGGTGTGGGTAACTTTGAAGCTCCCTCACAATGCATGCAGATTATTTATGAGTTACTTTGTAAGAGTGAATATGTCCCTAATAAATAGTTGGTTTTCAAAAATTTTATGAAGATATATAAAAATATAATACCTATATGGTCATCATTAGATAGCATGCTATATCTCCATATGCTCAAATTCTTTTCTCATTCCCTTGAATCTGTGTCATATTCTGTTTCTAAAGTTTGTATTCAATTGCAAATTTTCACAGCACTCAATTTCTTGTCAAATAGAACAAATCAGATGAGAAGTGATCATGTATTCAAAAAAGAAGGCAGATTAATATAACTACCTTAAAATGTCCTTCATCTGCTCTTGCCTTATCTCTGGGACTCAAGCTATTAGTACAGTAAAATACTTTCTCAGGTCTTAAGAAGTTCTTTTAAGGACATCCAGCCAAATTGACCAAATCAATTCTAGAGGATTTGGGAATCATATCAATAAGTCTATGCTTATTTTGCTAATATTAGTCTACATTGGCTCTTTCATTTTCTGGTTACTTTTATACTCACAATATTCAATATGTCTACTAAATATATCACTGAAGTATATTAGACTAGAAAAATTCCTATCTAAATCTATTGTTTTTACTACCTATCAAATAGACCGCGGCCATTTAGAAAGGATGACAAATGTGTATTATCTTATTGACTCACAGACATAGAAAACAGACTTGTGGTTGCTAAGTGGGACAGGGTATGGGGGAGGGATGAATTGGGCATTTGAGATCAGCAGATGCAAGCAATTATATATAGAGTCAATTAAAAAAAGTTATACTGTATAGCACAAGGAACTATATTTAATATTTTGCAGTCAACCATAATGGAAAAAAATATGAAAATTTATATATATATATATATGCATGTAGCTGACACTTTGCTATACAGCACAAATTAATACAACACTATAAATCAACTATACATTAATACAATAAAAATTTTCTAAAAGTATGGTACATTGTTCAAAGAAGTTTTAATAGCAGAGATGATCTATTTGGCCAGTTCATGCTTGAATATCTTCTGGGTTTCATTTTTGTTTAGGAAATCTTCGATCATGCCCATACATATATATATATACTTGTAAAACTTGGAAATCAGTCTATTCTTCCTAGAGAGGTGTTCAATTCAACCTTTTATTTATCAAAACAAACTACAAAAAATTAATAAATGTGACTTGCCTATAAAATATCAAGTACAATACAGAACTCTGGGGATGATTATTCAACAATATTTCTAAATGTAATTTATTCACTCGGAAGAATTAGTGGGGAGGGAGTCTATTTATAGAAAAGAGAAGGGATCTTAACTATGCAAATAAGCCAGTTATTTCTCATTCTGTACAAGGAAGTCTTCCTCACTTTTGAAGGTTTTTAATTCTGTCTCCATAGATAAACTTCCAAAAGGTAAACTTGAAAAAAAGACAGCTCAGTATTTAGGCAGGGTTAAGACAGAGACTCTGAAACTTCAAACATTGCTATAGGTAGGCAGGGGACAGATGAGGAGCCCAGATAACTGGAACATCTGAAGTTCTTACATGTTAGAGCAATTTATCAATTCTAAGGAACTATGCAAGGTTTGCAGGGATGGAAGTTCTTGAAGATAAAGACAGAAAATGGCTCCACATACAGTAAGAATGTTGGTTATATACTGTGTGCCACCACTTACAGTAAATAAAGAACAACTTTTTATCAGTCTATGGGTCACTGGGTGGTTCTGTTGATCTAGGCCAACCATGGCCGACTGCCCCTGGGATCACTAATGTCTGTGTAGTCAGCTGATGGGTCAACGGGGACTAGTTTGTGCAGCATGGAATCTTCTAAGATAACTTAACATTCTTCCATTTGTTTCTGACATCTTTCCAGCAAGCCTGCCCAGAAATCTTGTCATGACATTGGCAAAGGTCAAAGAAAGAAAAAAAAAAAAAACGCACTTGAACTTTGAAAGGCTCTGCCTACATTAATCTTGCTAATATCTCATTGGCCAAAGCAAGTCACATAGCCAAGAGCAGAGTCAGTCTGGAAGAAAGTAGAGTGAAAGGAGCTTCAACCTTTATATTAGTATAGGCTTTACTTGCAACCTGCTTATTCTCCTTCCTCATTTCATTTGTAAAGAAAGTGTGTTCAGGGGTGAAATATCTATGAGCTATAATTATAATAGCAGTTGCTGAGAATTTCCTAATATAACTTTGTGGCAAAAGTGTTTGTCCTGTATTTTATATATTCCCAGGAGTCATAGAAAGGAGGAATATACCACCTGGAAATGTTCCACGAAACTAATTACCTTGGGGAATTCATAAACACTTCACAGATGGGAGTGTTATATGAAAAAATAAATGATTCTCAGTACTTTGAGATATAAAATCTATACTTCTAAACTAAATTTCATTGTTGCTCAGAAAGATAATGACTGTTCATTCTAACTCTGGGCTTGTAGTCAGTCCTACCATTTTTTATCAAGTAGTATTTTAAATATTTACCCCCAAAGTTCTCTCCCACCTTCTTACTTATTCCTAACCTACCTGTTTCCTAATTCTATTTCCACTGGGCTTTGAACTTTAAGCTTTTTGATCCTGAAGTAAATATCCATCTTTGGATCCTGTATATTTAGTTTTTTCTCAAATATTTGAACAACCTTCAGTTAGTAGAAGAGTTGTGCCTTAGGTAGGCCTATCTCCTATAAAACAAATCACCATCCCTAATAATTAGTCAAGTGATTCCATGGGAGGTGGGATGCAGGCTGGGGTGGGAGTCACAGTGGTGACCAGGACAACCTTGGTGTCTGCCCTCATTAGAGCTTAAAATTTAGTGAAGACATACAACATTTAAACATAATTGAAGAAAGTAATCACAATCCTAAGCCATCACTTTTCTTCCCATTTCTTACTCACTGAAAACAGATACCTATAAAGGAAGTGAATGAGTAGGTCACAAGGCATGTGACCTAAAAACATAGCTGGACACTCTAGCTTGTCTATATAAGTCTCCTAATATGTGAGAGCTCATTCTCTGTGTGTTTGTATGTTATGTGTTTAGTCCCTCAGTTGTGTCTGACTCTTTGCAACCCCATGGACTGTAGCCCACCAGGCTCCTCTGTCCATGGCGTTTCTCAGGCAAGAATACTGAAGTGGGTTGACATTTTCCTCTTCAGGGGATTTTCCTGACCCAGGGATCGAGTTTGTGGTTCCTGCTACGTTTCTTGCATTGCAGGTGGATTCTTTACCACTAAGCCACTGGGAAAGCTCCATTCTATATAAGGTACTGTATTTGGTAGAGTGGTAAAATAAAATAGGTGAAAGAAGAGAGTGAAAAAGCTGGCTTAAAATTAAACTTTAAAAAAACGAAGATCATGGCATCCAGTCCCATCACTTCATGGCAAATCGATGGGGAAACAATGGAAACAACCACAGACTTTATTTCCTTGGACTCCAAAACCACTGCAGACTGCAGCCATGAAATTAAAAGATGCTTGCTCATTAGAAGAAAAGCTATTACAAACCTAGACAGCATATTAAAAAGCAGAAACCTTACTTTGCAGACAAAGGTCAATATAGTCAAAGTTATGGTTTTTCCAGTAGTCTTATATGGATGTGAAGTTAGACCATAAAGAAAGCTGAGCACCAGAATTGATGCTTTTGAACTGTAGTGTTGGAGAAGACTCTTGAGAATTCCTTGGACTGCAAGGAGATCAAACCAGTAAATCCTAAAGGAAATCAACTCTGAATATTCATTGGAAATATTGATGATGAAGCTGAAGCTCCAATACTTTGGCCACCTGATGCGAAGAGACTACTCACTGGAAAAGACCCTGATGTTGGGAAAGATTGAAGGCAGCAAGAGAAGGGGATGACAGAGGATGAGATGGTTGGATGCCATCATTGATTCAATGGACATGAGTTTGAGTGAACTCTGGGAGATGGTGAAGCACAGGAATCCTGGCATGCTGTAGTCCAAGAGGTCACAAAGAGTTGGAAAGGACTGAGAGAGTGAAGAACAACAAAATAAAATAAGGCCTTGATATCTCCTCTTAAGGAGTTTACATGCTAGTAAGAAAGAAATACACTGTCTACTGATAGTTCAGATAGATAGATTCTTAAATCTTCAGAGTTCCAGCAGCAAAAAGATGATAAGATAATGTTCTTTTTCACCTGGCAAATGGATTTCCTTAAAAGTTTGCATGCTGATTATGAAGAAAGGTTTTCTCCAATAAGGAAAAAAGACCATCAGATGGTGTTCAAGGAGAAAATAATTTACAGATGTCTTAACCATGTAGTGATCTACTTTGTATATCAAAATGTTTCCTATGAGAACAGAAAGAAATTACAGGGACTGCAGAGAGTAGCCATGGAGAGAAAAACCTTTCACTTTTCTCACTGGTAGAATAGTAACATAACAGTAGGTAAAATATTGGTCCACCTTAACAAATGGATGGGAACTATTTCTAAATAATGTGTGTGGGGGGGTATTTTTAAAGAACTACTGCTCTGACAATCTCCCAAATCACTAATGCCCCAAATGCATGTCCTATAATGTCAAGCTGCATCTGAGTTCCATCTACCTGCCCAAAAGCATCCCCTGCTATTCTTTACCTGGCTGACCACAAAACTACTGGCCTAATTTCAGCTTCTGGAACAGGCCCAAGCTCTCTACCATCTCAAAGTCTTTACATAACCTATTTTTTTTTCCTTCCTAGAGATCTGGTAGCTCAGCTAGTAAAGAATCTGTCTGCAGTACAGGAGACCTGGTTAGATTCCTGGGCTGGGAAGATCTTCTGGAGAAGGGACAAGCTAGCCACTCCAGTATTCTGGGGCTTCCCTGGTGACAGGAGTTTGATACGGGGGTTGGGAGGATCCCCTGGAGGAGGGTCTGGCAACCCACTCCAGTCTTCTTGCTTGGAGAATCCCATGGACAGAAGAGTCTGTGGGGGTTATAGTCCATGGGGTTGCAAAGAGTTAGATATAACTGAGTGACTAAGCACAAGCAGAGATCCTGAAACATTGGTCCCATCCTTCAGAATCTCAATAGACAATTTTGACTTTACCCTAAAGCTTTCAATTTAGTTGTCACTTCCTTAGAGGGAATCCCTTTTTATCCTATCTAAATATTTTCCTGCTACCTTTTACCACCACCACATTATTCTCTAATGATTTTCTTATTTAATTTCTTCCTAGTACTAATAGCTCATTATAAACTGTAATTATATGTTTTCTTTATTTGTTTAACATCAGTCTTTCCCCCTAAACTGGAAGTTATGTGAGGATAGGGACCTTGTCTATCATATTCACTGGTGCATACGCAAAAAACAGCAGAGTACTTGGCACCAAATAGACATTCAAAAATATCTTTTGAATAAGTGAATGAAATATATATATAGTAACTTGAAACCAATATTAAGTAACAAGTAATAATGATTTTATTTATAGATTTGTTTCAGTTCAGTTCAGTCACTCAGTCGTGTCTGACTCTTTGTGACCCCATGAATCACAGCACGCCAGGCCTCCCTGTCCATCACCAATTCCTAGTTCACTCAGACTCACATCCATCGAGTCAGTGATGCCATCCAGCCATCTCATCCTCTGTCATCCCTGTCTCCTCCTGCCCCCAATCCCTCCTAGCATCAGAGTCTTTTCCAATGAGTCAGCTCTTCCCATGAGGTGGCCAAAGTACTGGAGTTTCAGCTTTAGCATCAGTCCTTCCAAAGAAATCCCAGGGCTGATCTCCTTCAGAATGGACTGGTTGGATCTCCTTGCAGTCCAAGGGACTCTCAAGAGTCTTCTCCAACACCACAGTTCAAAAGCATCGATTCTTTGGAGCTCAGCTTTCTTCACAGTCCAACTCTCACATCCATACATGACCACAGGAAAAACCATAGCCTTGACTAGATGGACCTTAGTCGGCAAAGTAATGTCTCTGCTTTTGAATATGCTATCTAGGTTGGTCATAACTTTTCTTCCAAGGAGTAAGCGTCTTTTAATTTCATGGCTGCAGTCACCATCTGCAGTGATTTTGGAGCCCCAAAAAATAAAGTCTGACACTGTTTCCACTGTTTCCCCATCTATTTCCCATGAAGTGATGGGACCAGATGCCATGATCTTCGTTTTCTGAATGTTGAGCTTTAAACCAACTTTTTCGCTCTCCTCCTTCACTTTCATCAAGAGGCTTTTTAGCTCCTCCTAACTTTCTGCCATAAGGGTGGTGTCATCAGCATATCTGAGGTTATTGATATTTCTCCCGGCAATCTTGATTCCATCTTGTGTTTCTTCCATTCCAGCGTTTCTCATGATGTACTCTGCATATAAGTTAAATAAGCAGGGAGACAATATACCACCTTGACGTACTCCTTTTCCTATTTGGAACCAGTCTGTTGTTCCATGTCCGAGGCCAGGGGCAGCCGGGAGAAGCCTTTTGAAGGTAGGCGGCTTTAACTAACGGCATAATAGAAATAACACCGTTTCAGTTTCTAAGCTTGACCTATTTGTCTCTACTTGGTTTCTGCTTCCTGTCTCTTAGAATCCTCTTCTGGGAACTGAGAGTCTTTATACAAGAAGTCCATCTTCTTTGACACTGCCATCCTAGAGAGGCCTTGAGTGGAAACTTTTGTTGACAGATCCTGCTAAGCTCACCCTTCTTGCCATCTCTGTCAAGTAACATGAGTGAGCTGTTGTGGACCCTCCAGACCCTGAGAGTTGAATGTCACCAAGCAAATCCTTCATTGGCACTTGGAACAAAAGAATCATCCAGTTGAACCTTGTCTGAATTTCTGACCCATGACATCTGGAGATTTGACAATAGGGTGTCTTTTTTAAGCTGCTGCATTTGTCACCCAGCAGTAGATAATCAGAACAGTGAACATAGATAGTAAGTTTCCTGACCCAGGAGTGATTTAGTTAAGAAAGGAGTGCCTTTGATCACTGAGTATTCAAACCTCTCCGTTTGCTTGTTTGCCAAGGAAATCATACTTGCAGTAGAATCTTAACCAATAGCGTTACATGTGCTATAGCTCAAAGCTGTCATAGCTAGGAGTCCAGAGTGATATCTTCTCTGTCTTTCTGTTGTCCCCATCTCCCCAGAGGCCCGGAGACCTTTTGCAGTCCAGCTGAGAATATGTCTCCAGCTAAAATATGTCTGAGAGCTAACACAAGCTAACAGTTTTCTTGTTAACAACAAGAAAATGTACAAACCTGGGATGAGATGCAGAGAAGAGCACAGCAGGGGAGCAGAACTGTCTGTGAGAGAGAGCTGGGCACCAGTGTGCAGGGGGCAGCAAGACTCCAGCTGAAATCACTGACAGCTGCACTTGCTGTCTCCAGGAAACTTTCTGCAGGTAGACGGGAAGGCTGAGGAAATGCAGAGAGAGTGTGAGAATTCCTCACGGGAGGTGTAATGGGAATCCCAAAGGCGAATGATGCAAGAAGGGAACTGATGCTCCGATCCCAGCCACCCAGGGCCAGAAGACTTTAGTAATTCCTTAGTGAGGAGAGAGGAAATAAGACCACACGTGGGTTATAGATGCTGTAATATGTATGTGGTGTGTGTCTAATTGAATTGTCAAGTAAATCTGTTTCTAGTTTCACGTAGGCTCTTTTTAAGTAAGGTTTTTTTTTTTTTTCTATTACACACAGGTCTCTGTTTTACAGACCTTGGTTGAATGGGAAGTACCCGAACTTGGGTGGTCTCAAAAGATTACCTAGTTATGTTCTTGGTACCAAGGGAGGGACTAAGTTTGAGTCATTAAGGGCCCTGAATATGAGATGCCTAAGGAAAAGCTTGGGGCTTCCCAGGTGGGGCTGGTGGTTAAGGAACCGCTTCCCAGTGCAGGAGATGTAAGAGGTGGGGGTTTGATCCCTGGGTTGGGAAGATCCCCTGGAGGAGGGCATGGCAACCCACTCCAGTATTTTTGCCTGGAGAATCCCATGGACAGAGGAGCCTGGCGGGCTACAGTTCATGGGGTCACAAAGAGTTGGACATGACTGAAGCAACTGAACACACATACACACATACACGGATGGTCACACACACACACACGCACACAGAGAGACTTGCCCAGCTGGGCATTGCCAGGTAAACTTTTCACACATTCGGTTGTTCTGAAAAAACACTGGTTTATTTTAACTGAGAAGCACTGCATTAGAAAAATGCCATCCTATTTTACAATTAAAATCTAGAATACTCTATTCTGTATGTACTTGAAAAAATAATCTCATTTAATGAATATGTATGATGATGATTATAATAATTATTTAGTCCTATTACATGAAACCCTCTTCCAAGGAAGTGCAAAGCCTTTTAAATAAGCCACTTCTAAAAACCATCACATCTCATCACTCCATTGCATGCAGCAGCACTCGGGAAGCTTTGACTGGGCAGGTTGCTATATTAACTTAATAGGTGGAGTGAATTCCTGGGTCAGCTGAGGTGGGCCCCTTTGGGGGGAGTGCCTTAAAGAGTTTTGTCAGGGAACAAAGAGCACGTAGAAAGCACGTAGAGAGGTTTGGTAATATCCGTACTCTGGCATCATTCATGATGTACATTTATAGCCTGCAGAGCTAATGCTTGCTTCAGAGCCAGTCACGCTGCGTGTTGGAAGGCAGATCAGCAGTCGCTCAAATTTATTCTGAATCTATAATGCTGACCGCATAACAACAGAAAAACAGTCCTGAAATGCTCTCATGGCATGGCTAGTTATCATCACAATAGCTCAGTGGCTTGACATTTTCAGCAGTAAAATATCCAGGCATCTGAACTCAAAAAAAAAGAAAAAGAAAAAAGCACAGCAATCTTTAGTCATAGCAGCAAAAACATTAGTAACCATAAGATGATTTTTTTTTCCACCTGTTAGCCTTCCTGCCAAAGCGTTTGTTCCCCTGGCTGGCTTGCTTGATGATGAAGTGATCAATTTCAGGACATCTAGCAAGTCACTGTGTCTTTGAAACTCTCCAGGGCAGGAGTGGGCAATTATTCTGACTTAAAACGTACTTAGTATGTTTGGCTGAACTGAAAGAACTCCCTGTGGGCAATCAGCCCTTCTTTGCTCATGTCAGAACACACATATCCAAGCTAACAGTGGTAATAGCTCGATGAGTTTATAGAGAGCTGCGCTTCTGGACTGATGGACTCTCCTCCTCCTCCTGCTGGTCTTGGCTGCAGAGGGCTATGCCTTTCTGGTACATCAGTCCTTCATCAAGACACTCAGCTCTGTTCACAGTGAGAGGGGACCAGCTGCTGTGTAGTCCATATCTTTTCACTTTCATCACCTGTTCTCTCCCACATGCTGTGATACCCAAGGGCTACAGGGTGAGGTGGAAAGATGCTAGATCTGGAGTCAAGACGCCTGGATTCCATATCCTTGTGTGCTGAATGACTGATACATCATTCAGCACCTCATTTCCTGGTGTCTTCATTGAGCCACAGTGAAATGATTGCAAACCCTGTACTCAGATCACCTGGGTCTCTCTTTGCTTTGGTTGCTTCATCTGAAAAATGATGGTAGTAACAGCTAACACAGTGCTTACTTTGTCCCAGGCCATTCCCTAAGTGCTTTACATGTTTATCAACTCATTTAACTCTCATGACAACTCTGAGGTAGAGTATGATACTACTATTCTTATTTTTCAAATATAGAAATTTGAGGCACAGGGAAATACAGTGATTTGTGCAGGCTTATACAGCTGATGTGAGTCAATGTCAGGGTTTAAACACAGGCAGTCTGGCTCCAGAGCCCCTGCCCCACTACCTGCCCTAGAGGGTGTTACAGGGATCAAAGTTTGGCTAGTCTATCTGTGAAATGGGTGTAATAAGACCACACCTACTGTCGTCACAGGATGTTCTGTGTATCACAGTCCCAACATGAGAGCTGCTTAAAGTGTTTTAAAAAAAATAGTACAGTGTTACCATCCATGCAGTGCTGTTAGCAAACAGCTGTCACCTTTGGTTCCATATCTTATCAGATGATGTTATGTGCTAGAAAAGTGAATCACTGCATCAGTATTAAGTCACTCAAGAAAGGAAATGTTAGCTGCTCCAAAGTGCAAATATCTGGTATCAGAGTCAGATGACTGAAGCCAGAGAAGGCCAGATGAAGTTCCCCTCACGTGCAGGGAAACGCCTGTGGCCAGCCTAGTGGGTTTCGATTTATGATACAGATGGAGAGCCTTCTCAGGTAGGAAGAGGTGGCCATGCCTTTCTTCTGCACTAGGTATGTCCGAGATCCTCTGGGGTTCATCCTGCTGAAAAAGCTTCTGGAGTCTCCAGCTTTCAAGTCCTGGTGAAGCAGGAAGGGTTAGCCTGTACCTCTCCTCCCGAGCAAGCCACAGCATCCGTTGCATAGCCTTCCGTTGCAGCTCCCCGTCATTTGCTGTGTGTTTCTCCTGGTTATGCAATTAGATCATCCCCTAGCCCCCTCCTGTCTAAACCGATCTTCTAGTACAGTGGCTCAGCTGGCTGCATTTCTTCTGAACATTTTTTCTTTAAGGCAAGGGAATGCTGGAAGTTAGTTTTTGCCATGTGAGATGAGGGTGTGGCAAAACTAGCAGCCTGCAGCCTGAACCTGATCTCCCCTTTCCCCTGCCTAGGGAAGTCGGGCATTTTCAGTTCAGTTCAGTTCAGTCACTCAGTCGTGTCCAACTCTTTGCGACCCCATGGATTGCAGCACGCCAGGCCTCCCTGTCCATCACCAACTCCCAGAGCATACTCAAACTCATGTCCATTGAGTTGGTGATGCCATCCAACCATCTCATCCTCTGCCATCTCCTTCTCCTCCCACCTTCAATCTTTCCCAGCATCAGGGTCTTTTCCAGTGAGTCAGCTCTTTGCATCACGTGGCCAGAGTATTGGAGTTTCAGCTTCAGCATCAGTCCTTCCAATGAATATTCAGGACTGATTTCCTTTAGGATGGACTGGTTGGATCTCCTTGCAGTCCAAGGGACTCTCAAGAGTCTTCTCCAACACCACAGCTCAAAAGCATCAATTCTTCAGTGCTCAACTTTCTTTATAGTCCAACTCTCACATCCATACATGACTACTGGAAAAACCATAGCTTTGACTAGACCAACCTTTTTTGGCAAAGTAATGTTTCTGTTTTTTAACATGCTGTCTAGGTTGGTCATAGCTTTTCTTCCAAGGAGCAAACGTCCTTTAATTTCATGGCTGCAGTCACCATCCGCAGTGATTTGGAGCCCTGGTATTGTGGAGTTGTGGTATTTTGAAAGAACTGAATTAGTCATCATCAGTATTGAAAACCAGATGCGTTCAGCAAAAGTCTCGATTTATGACGCTGGAGGGACAGGAAGGCTTGGCAACAGGAGGCCCTCATCCGCACATGGCCACAACCTGGTGGAGGTGAGAGGTCACAATCTGCCTCTCCAGGTTACCTCCCAGTCTCCCAGCTCAGCTACCTGCCCCGAATTGTATACACAGAGCCCCACCTCGGTATTCATGCATTTGCAACCAGGTCATCCTTTTTAGGGGTGGGGGCTGTCCTCTCAGTAGTATCCCTCATCCCTCACCACTCACTTCACCCTAGAGGAGACAATCAAAAATGTCCCCAGACATTATCCAATGCCTATGGCTTCAGTAGATAACAGCCGACTACGTTAGCATCTGCAAGCTAATGAAACAGTGTTGTAAGTTCTTACACATTAGCCTTGTTCCTTTCTTATGCTCAGAATGTCACACTGAAGGGTAATTTGCAGAGACTGCCCAACTGTGTGCTTGTTTTGAAATTCCTGACCAGGCTGGGACATCCAACCCTCCAGCCCTCTTAAAATCACAGTCCAAGATTATTTGGGCCATTAATTGACACTAGAAGGAATTTTAAAGATCACAGTGTCCTCACTTTACAGATAAGGAAAGAAGTCCCAAGGAGGTGAATTGCCCACCTCGTGCAAGTGGCTAATGGCTCGAACTACAACCTAGATCCAAACCCCCAGCTTAACCATTCTCTCCACAACATCAAACACTTGAGCCATAAAGAAAAATCTACGCATGAGATAGAGATGTCCTGCTGACTGAATTTAGCTACATTTATCTTGGCTGCTTTTCTCAGTGACTTCAGGTCGATTATAATTATTTCTGTGTGCTGCGATGATATGATGTCTCACCTCTCCAAATAAACTACCAAAATGACCTTTTCATTGCTTGGGGACCTGAAAGAATGGGCCCCCATCTGGAGTGCAGGCCCCTTAGAAGAAAGTCAGAGGGGGACTCTTCTGCCCTGGTTTATTTGGGTGTCTGCTCTTGGAATGTACATCACCATGCAAAGCATGCCCCAGTGCTCTGCTTGGAAAAGAAAGATGCAAGTAGGACTTTGGAGTTGGATTAGCATACTTCAGTGGCATATTTGAGAGGCTCCTGGTTGACCTTGAGGGTACTACAGAGGCAGGCAGGCTGTGTGGGGAGTCTGGGAGAGGAGGCAGCCTTGACAGATGGTACCCAAAACTCCCGTGGTCATTTGCATGGGTGTGAACAGTCAGCTTCCCCCCACCTCACAGCCTGTCCCTCATCCCTCTCAACCCTAACCTGGGCGCTTCTTTGCATACACGTGCTTTGCAAGGTGCCTGTTGCCATCTGCAGAGTGACTCATTTCCCCTAAGAAAACTGACCTTGCTACTCATCCTTACCAAGTTCTACTGGCACCTGGGTGCTTTCTGAGAAGAGCAAGCTATTGAAGACCCTGGGGAAGGGTCTGGTATTGAGACGTTTGATTTCTTCCCATCTCCCCACATGTACAGCAGCCTCCAGCCTGGGGGATAACAAGGGACTTAGCACGCACGCACAGGAGATATACTGCGGTCCAGGCAGACAGGCAGGCATCTGTTTTCTTGCTTTCTCTGTATTCAAGAGATGTTTTATACCCATCTTCAAAGAAGTGTTCACCTAACTGAGGAGTATCTGGTTAGCAAAGACTCTGTAGTTGAAAAAGTTCCTGGATTTTTAAGCTTTGGTTTCCAGAGAACCTTGTCACGGAGCGGATTGAACTTTGAGGTGAATGCTTTGTTATTTTTCGTAACAAGGGGCATTTCTTTGATAGCTAGACCCCTTACAGCAGTAAATTATCTGCTTACAAGTATCAGGAGTTGCAAAGAGAAATAAACCACAGTTCCACACTTTATTTCTCATGCTTGTTTTCAAACACATGACTTAAGAAAATGGGACTATTTTTATATTTTCCTTTTCAAATTTTTTCCTTTTTCTTTAAAATCTGGGTCTTCAGTACCTCTTGGTGCCTATTCAACACCCTCAGCCAACAATTACCACCCCTGGTTCTGGCCTGAGTGTTCATGTTGCAGCTTTTTGTGGCTGTCATTGTTAAGGAGCTGTGTTTATAATTCAGGTTTCAGAGCTGCAAGAAATTGCCGAGGTCATAGAGTTCAGTCACCCTGGTTGGCTAATGAAGTGGAGACCTGAACAGGAAGTACTTTGTTTCAGATTGTGCAGCTAATCTCTAGCAGAGATGAGAGTAGAACCCTGACCCTCACTCTAGGCCAGGTGCTGTTTTCATGTAGGACATTGTGCCCCCCTTTCCTTCTCCTTATTTCTGGCCCCCATTCTTTGGGCTCTCTAGAATGTAAAATTATTGGACATAAAATTATAAGCCATAAAATTCCAAGAAGCCCTGTTTAATCTGAGTTTTATTTTTTTAAGCAGATGGCAACAGATATGAACCCCAGTTGCCTTAAACAATAGCCCATATCTTACTGATGGAAATTCTCCATGCCAATCTTTATTTAATTCACTGTTTCCTAGGATCCTCATCCTTTCCAGCTGGTTATTAATTATCAGGCAATATCCTCTTGAGCTGTCTCTACTTCTTAATTACCTTATTAATTGTATTCACATAAATTGATCTCTCTGACATTCTAACTCTGACTCACTGAGGAAATAAGTCTAATATTCACAAGAGACTCCAACAATCTCATGACCTTAACTTATTATTTCCATTATGCAGACTGATATCACTAGAAGCCAGATGAGACTGCTTTGCTGAACGGGCCTTTATCCTAATCATAATTGGAATGTCCTTTAACAATTCTCTCTTGCACACCTTTCTTGCTTATTCAGATACACATGAGACTTATCAGTTCATTTCCACCCTACCTGCACTCTTAAATCTTTAACAAAGAAGGAATTTCCTCCCTCATATTACCTTGCAGTAATCCTTTATTTGCAATTCAAGGCAATTATAGGAGAGTAAACATGACTGTGTTTTAGCTCTTGGGTTTTTACTGTAACACTGCACCCTAAGGGCCTGATGCCAATTAAAACATTTAAAAACAAATTTTAAGTCAAGTTTTTATATATAAAGATAGTCTCTTAATGTGTGCTACTTGAGAACTCATTTTTTTCCTTCATGATCAGCTACATTACTGTTAACCCCACCCTTTGGCCCTGGTGCCATTTGACTTCTATGAAGTGACAAGAGTAAACAGGTCCTTATGTAAAAGGTGGTCATTATGCCATACAAGTCCTTGGGTATTTGCATTAGAAATACTTGATTGGCAGGAATTAGAACTGAACATGAGAATCTCTATGAAAAAAACAAACCTATGGAAAGGAGTTAGAGAATCCCTGTGTATGTTTATTTGCAGTTGTGGGGAAAGTCAGCTCCAAAATCTTAGAAGGAAAGATAATATAAATTCAAAATGCCAGTATTTTTCATGATGAGAAAAATGGGTCACCTGAATGCCATAAATGGACAGATTTTAATTTGGCTGGGGATTCAAGGATCCAATTGAATGGTCTACATGAGTGAGTCTCTTCATGTGTCTACGCACTGCAGAACATTCACCAGAGATTCTCTCAGTTCAGTTGTTCAGTTGTGTCTGACTCTTTGTGACCCCATGGACTACAGCACGCCGGGTCTCCCTGTCCATCACCAACTCCTGGAGCCTACTCAAACTCGTGTCCATTGAGTTGGTGATACCATCCAACCATCTCATCCTCTATAGGCCCCCTCTCCTTCTGCCTTCAATCTTTCCCAGCATCAGGATCTTTTCCAATCAGTCAGTTCTTCACATCAGGGGGCCAAAGTATTGGAGCTTCAGCTTCAACATCAGTCCTTCCAACAAATATTCAGGACTAATTTCCTTTAGGATGGACTGATTTGATCTCCATTCAGTCCAAGGGACTCTCAAGAGTCTTCTCCAACACCACAGTTTAAAAGCATCAATTCTTCAGCACTCAGCTTTCTTTATGGTCCAACTCTCACATCGATACATGACAGCTGGAAAAACCATAGCTTTGAATATATATGGACCTTTGTCAGTAAAGTAATGTCTCAACTTTTTAATATGATGTCTAGGTTTGTCATAGCTTTTCTTCCAAGGAGCAAGCATCTTTTAATTTCATGGCTACAATAACAATCCGCAGTGATTTTGGAGCTCAAGAAAATAAAGTCTGTCACTGTTTCCATTGTTTCCCCATCTATTTACCATGAAGTGAAAGTTACAACCAACCTAGATAGCATATTGAAAAGTAGAGACATCACTTTGCCAACAAAGGTCCATCTAGTCAAGGCTGTGGTTTTCCAGTGGTCATTTTTTTTTCTATAAAAATGTGATGTGGGAGTTGGACTGTGAAGAAAGCTGAGTGCCGAAGAATTGATGCTTTGGAACTGTGGTGTTGGAGAAGACTCTTGAGAGTCCCTTGGACTGCGAGGAGATCCAACCAGTCCATTCTGAAGGAGATCAGTCCTGGGTGTTCTTTGGAAGGAATGATGCTAAAGCTGAAACTCCAGTACTTTAGCTACCTCATGCGAAGAGTTGACTCACTGGAAAAGACTCTGATGCTGGGAAGGATTGGGGGCAGGAGGAGAAGGGGACGACAGACAATGAGATGGCTGGATGGCATCACCGACTCGATGGACGTGAGTTTGAGTGAATTCTGGGAGTTGGTGATGGACAGGGAGGCCTGGCGTGCTGAGATTCATGGGGTCACCAAGAGTCAGATACGACTGAGCGACTGAACTGAACTGAACTGATGGGACCAGATACCATGATCTTTGTGTTTTGTTTTTTTTTTCTATAAAAATCCCCCAAGATGTTTTTAATTTATAGACAAGCACATGTTAAAACTTATACAGAAAACCAAAGGAAAAATTGACATGGGAAGCTAAATCAATTTTAAAAACTATTAAGAAAATAGAAGTACTTTATCCATTAAAGAAGTACTTTAATGATAGCTACAGTATTCAAGATAATGTAGTATTAGCAGACGTTTAAATACACAGATCAATAGGATAACATAAAGAACTCAGAAACAGACCAAAAATTAATATGCCCAACAGATTTTTTTTCAATTAAGTTCAGTTTAGTCTTCAACTATTCAAATGGTTCCAGAACAACCAAACATCCCTAGGCAAAAAAAAAAAAAAAAAAACCACCCAAAAAAACAAACACCTACTACCTAAACTGCAAACGGTTAATACAAAAAGTAACTCAATATGCATCAGAGATTTAAGAACCCAGAGCTTGCTGAAGACGTCTTAGTCAAGACATGAAAAACCATGAAGAGGAGCCTTCACAATAATGCCATCAGTTAACACAGCAGAAATGATGGCCTACAGTGGCCATACAAAACTAGGCATGTAATCATTGTAAGACCCCAAGAAGGGTTCAGAGTGAATACAGGATTATTTTTATGTCTTCCTGTACAGTCAGTATATTTCTTAACGTGAGGTAAAGCTATCACATGTTGCTTAAAAAAATAAAAGGAAGGAATCTCAAAATACCCTGGCAAACAATATTAGTCAGTAGTCCTTATACTGGGACTAAGCCAATGGCGACACTTGGGGAACTTAACCTGTACCCGTACTGACACACGCATTTCAACCGTTAAAATTCTAGTCACTTTACTTGACAGGGAATCTTCACACAATCTTTCGTAAGATTATAAGTGAGATTCCTTCTCTGAAGGCATTGTTATCATTTAGCTTAATTTAGCTGTGTGTTTTGTTTTGTTTTGTTTTGGCTGCAATTCAACCTCGAGAAAATCACTGAAGTGTTCCTGAAGCCTCTCTAAGGAGGAATCAGAGGGAAGAACTGGGATTCATCTGGGAAGTTACACTCCTCCTCACCCAACAGACAAATAAAAAAAAATAAGTAGATTAAGTGTGAGTGTTGGCTGGTTAAAGACACATGACACATGATGTTTCAAAAATATCAGTTATTTCAGTAAAATGGGTTCATTCATACATTTATCTTTATCTCCTTAAATATGAAAGTGTATCGTAAGCCAAGCCTTCCTATTTCTCATAAAGATGCATGTCTCTCCTCAAGGGTAGAGACAATGCTGTAGTTAGTCGCTCAGTTGTGTCTGACTCTTTGCGACCCCATGGACTGTAGCCTGCCAGGCTCCTCTGTCCATGAAATTCTCCAGGCAAGAATACTGGAGTGGGTTGCCAGTTTCTGCTCCATATCTTCGTTTTTTGAATGTTTAAAGCTACCTTTTTTTATGCTCCTCTTCACGTTCATCAAGAGACTCTTTAGTTCCTCTTCGCTTTCTGCCGTAAGGGTGGTGTCATCTGCATATCTGAGGTTATTGATATTTCTCCTGGCAATCTTGATTCCAGCTTGTGCTTCCTCCAGCCCAGCTTTCTCATGATGTACTCTGCATATAAGTTAAATAAGCAGGGTGACAATATACAGCCTTGGCGTACACCTTTCCCAATTTGGAACCACTCCATTGTTCCGTATCGGCTTCTAACTGTTGCTTCTTGACCTGCATATGTATTTCTCAGGAGGCAGCCTTTTCTAACTCAATGAAACTGTGAGCCATGTCGTGTAGGGCCACCCAAGATGGACATGGTCATGGTGGAGAGTTCTTACAAAACGTGGTCCATTGGAGAAGGGAATGGCAAACCATGTCGGTATTCTTGCTTTGAGAACCCCATGAACAGTATGAAAAGGCAAAAAGATAGGACACTGAAAGAGATTCTATGGCTACCACTATCTCAAATACTCCCCACTGAATTCCTCACCTTTTTCCTGCTTTACCCGTTCACTCATCCCACGCAAACGCAGAACCTGAGTGTCCTCCTTCTGATCCTTCCCCTCTCCCTATCACTTGGCAAATCCCTTCTTTTGTTCGGTCATTTAGTTCACTTCTCTTGATTTGGCTTCCTTTTTACTTTTCTTCTTTAACTGGATGAATTCCTCACCTTTTTCCTGCTTTACCCGTTCACTCATCCCACGCAAACGCAGAACCTGAGTGTCCTCCTTCTGATCCTTCCCCTCTCCCTATCACTTGGCAAATCCCTTCTTTTGTTCGGTCATTTAGTTCACTTCTCTTGATTTGGCTTCCTTTTTACTTTTCTTCTTTAACTGGTTTCTTCTGGTCCTGCTGCCTCAGCCCAGATCCTCATCCTCTCTTTCCTGATCTATTGCAGTAGCCTCTCTTCCGGCATCTCATCTCCCATTGGATGACTTGCTTACAAAGCTTTCCATGACAAGTCTCACTAGTCTTCTATTTCTACGCCAACACTTTAGCCAGGTTGAACTACTCACAAGTCCCCAAAACTCCTTTGTGATTTTGTATCCCATCCCTTTGAATCTTTTCTTTCTCTTTTCTTGGAGTATCATTCCCACCAAGTTCTATCTGTCAGACTCATACTCATACTTCCAGATCTAGTTCAAGCATCCAGACTCGGACCAGGACCCCAAACAGAGTGGATCGTTCCCATCTTTGAGCCCCTTCTTTAATTTGTACATACTTATTAGCTGTATGGCTACCGTTTGTGTGCCTGTATTTCCTTTGAGAATGTAAGTCCTCAGAGGCAGGCAGGATGACTTTTCTTTTTTCCATCTTTCGCTTCTGGTGCATTATGGAGCACACGGTAGGTTCCCAGTGGAGGTTATTGGAATGAATGAGTCTATAATCTCTTGAGATTCTTTCAAGTTCCACTCTTATATTATTCATGACTTTGTACTGATTTTTGGTTTCCACATTGATTCAGATGTCAGGGGCCAGCTTGTTGCCCAGCCATTTGTTTTTGCTAGCTTGCTTGCAAGTCTGCTCTTTCTCTGCAATGGCTGAGGGTGGACTGGAGGAGAAGCATCAAGTCATGCAGTGAGAACGGGAGAATGTACCTTCCGATGCAGTGTAGTATAAGGGGGCAAGGGGATGGCTTTGGAGTAAAACTTATCTCAGCTTAAATTTCACTTCTGCCCCTTGTTCCATGTGTAACTTTGAACAAGGTTAATTGACTTCTCTGAGCTTCAGATTTGTTATCCATAAAATGGTAATGACACCTGCCTCCCAGTTTTCTTCTGAAGATGAAATGAGACGTGTGGTCGGCATGTATGCTAGTCCTTGGCGTGTAATAAATTCTCAATAAATGACAGTTGTTATCATTACCATCATATTGTAAAATCCTCCATAGCACATAGGCAGGTCGAAGCGCAATACTTCCTTCTGGCCGCCAAGGGATTCCTCTTCAAAAATAAGTGTACTGCCGGGATCCTCATCCAAACCATAGAACAACAGAAATAGCTGAGAAACAGTTTTGTCAGCTCTCCTAAGGATTACTGGTGTCATTCTTTGCATAGGGGAGATGTTAGTTAATCCATTATGTATAAAGAGTGCCTTTAGGTGTTAATTCTCTCCCTTTTAAAAAAGGCACGGTGACCCCCTTCCCCCCTGCCCCTGTCTCTTATACACATCTAGATGTGTATAAGAGACAGACCCAGTGATCGAATCCGGGTCTCCCACATTGCAGGC